>BFEA01000547.1:443783-474500 GCA_003427395.1 Chara braunii | reverse complement strand
TGTGTGTGTGTGTGTGTGTGTGTGTGTGTGTGTGTGTGTGAGAGAGAGAGAGAGAGAGAGAGCACGGCCCAGCCACGTACGGGCCGCCCACGTACGGACGCGCTGTACGAATGGCCGCCCACGTACGGACGCGCTGTACGAATGGCCGCCCACGTCTGTACGTGCCATTCGTACGACCCGTACGCTTAAGCGGACCATGCGTCGAAGTGGGCCGTTCCGGCCACAACGCTGATGCCCTGCCAGCGCCGTCGGACCCCAGGTCGTCAGGGCCCTTCGAATCGGCCCGCCTGAGCATCCCGAGGCCCGTTAGGAGGCCTTGGGGGCTCGACCACTATGGGTACAGCGGGCACCGAAGTTGCCACAAACTGTAATTGGACTAGACTTGCACGACAAGTGCGGCGTCAACGACCAGAGCAGGGACCAGAAGGCCGACGATGCCGCCCAAGCGTCGGGGGGAGCAAAGGAAGTTTATCCCAAGCGTCGGGGGGATGCAGAAGGGGCAGACGCTGCCGAACCGCAATCGCAACTTCGTCATGAAGTGCAAGCTGTACGACTAGGAATTCGTCGGCAGCTAGAGCAAGTGGTCCTTGCACTACACGATTAAGAACATTTACCCTCAAGCCACGCTGGACGTTTTGGGTGAGATTTGGAACAAGAGTCCCTACCACTCGATCAGAGTCATTGGAAGGAGATAGAGGGGGTGGGCAGATAAGAGAGGACAGTTCAGTCGACAAGGGCGAGAGGAGGACGAAGGCATCTTGAGCAAGTGGCGTGCGACGGCGTCGAAGAGGCTGCCGGGGCGTGTGAAGTGTCTGAGGGGGAAGGTGTGGATGTCGGGCGTGGGGCGGACGACGACAACTCTGAGGAGGTTCCAATTGTCGTTCCGCGGAGTGTTAAGGCCGGAGAAGAGACTGGTCACCGACATTGGGACGTCTAGGAAGAGGAAGACTTTTACGCAGGGTTCACCGAAGACAGTGGCCACAAAGAAGCTATGTCAGTCATGCATGGATGATGCCTTCGATCTGAACTGGCAGCAGGACTTAGATGCGTATTTCCGGCAGTGGCTTTGTGTCAGCGGCGTCCCGTTCCATGCGACAAGGACGACGGCGTACAATACGTTTAGGCAGCACCTTGCGACATGTCCCCCTCGGGTGCATCCGTCCCTGGTCAACCATCGCCGAATCTCCGGCGATGGTGTTGTCCAACAGCACCGGGCCGTTGCTGAGATATTGGCGGGACTGAGGAGAGATGTTGCGGCAACAGGAGCGACCATCCTCACAAATGGTTGCAAATCCATCATCCACTGATCAGATAGTCAACTTTCTGGAAGTTGGATCGTCTGGGGTGTACCTCGTGAAGACAGTCCTGAGGGACGGGGCTGAGCAGGACACAACGAAAGTTGTTGTGCGGAGGTCAAAATCGTGCAGTGCGCGCGTTTCTTAGTGAAAACGGACGGGGCAAAAACTAGGCGTGGGGTTTTCGGGGTGGGCGACCCCGAATCTCGTGTTAGTTTAGACTGGAAGTAAGTAGAATAGGAGCTAGAAAAAGAAAGTTGTGCCCGGGGCTATGGCGGAAAGAAGGGGTGACATGGGAAACGCATATCTCGTGCGTTCCCGAACGGATTGCGGCGGAGTGAAAGTAGAATCCATAGTTTGGGGGCAGGGCGATGTCGATGGTAGTGTTAGTTTTAGTGATAGGTTAGTAAGTTAGGAGTTGACTGAGGAATAGGCTGCGCTGGAGGTGAAAATGGGAAAACGCTAAATGCATTTGGCTAGGTTTTAGCGGTAGGTTCATAGTCATTTTGTTTCGTTTCGATAAATTTTGGGGCGGCAGCATGTCCTTCCACGTCTTAGCGATGGGTTCACCGTGACTCCGCTCATGTGATCAGAGAGAGAGAGAGAGAGAGAGAGAGAGAGAGAGAGAGAGAGAAACAGAGCTTACCTTGTAGACTGCAAGACGGGATCGTCCGAGAGATCGTTTGCGGAAGCAAGCAGCAAACCCTGTAGAAGGGAAAAACTCGCATGAATCTGTCCGAGTTTAGTGGAAGGATCATGGTGTTGGCATGCGAGCACATACCTGGTTTTGGCGGCGGTCCGCAAGGTCGACATCTTCACGCACTTCGAATTATCGTTGCCGACATCAGTAAGGAGGCATTGTGGGTACGTACGTTGCTGAGGTGTTGCACGTATGAGAAGGGGAGAAGTGCAGGGGGCAAATGACAATGAGAGGAAAGGTTGAGACTCAGTTGTCGAACTGCTTTCTATTACAGTATCAGCCCTACCGCCTAGCTACGAGAGTACGTGCCTTCTATCCGAGGATGATTAGCATCGTGCCCTCTGTGGTTACATGCACTCGATTAGGGGCTGAGGCTGGAAACACTAAGGAGAGTGATGTGGTGTCGATAGATGTTTCCGAAAATAGCAGCTTGATATTGGCAGTGTTGCTGGTCCCCATGCTCCTATCGCGGTCTGTGTGGTTCGGCGCTGAGTCCGACTGTTTGTACTGCTGAGAAATTCCCTGTTGAATACCCTTTGGAGCTGCCCATCTTGGCGAACGAAACAGTGGAAGTTACAGCGATGTTTGTATCTGCAAGATTCAGGCTTATTTCTGCAGGTTCGATGATTAGCGCATTGGGCAGTGGCTGAGGTACGAGCGAGAGCGAGGGAAGGAGCGGCCGCATACTGCGTGGTGGGCAACAACCTGCGTTCTGGAGTTTTGACCACTGTGTTGCAGTTTGCCGACAACGCAAGTGGCTGAACCACTGCTTTTAGGAAACCATACCGTAGCCGCACTACCAAGAAAATACAGATGCTGCTCGTAAGCAGGGGCGGTATTGCTACTACTCTTGACAGTAATGTGGCTGCTGAAACCGCTCCTGGTATTGAAAAACGGCAAGGAGGCCAACCACGGGGATTGTTGACTCACCTGCTGGCTCATGCGATGTTTTACCTACTGACTGCGGTAATTAAAGGAAAACTACGAGATTGCAAAGGAGTGAGCCGTCGGAAAGTCAACAGCGGTAGTCTAACTTCAGTTGATCGAGCTACGGCGCATTCTGGCCACCATGGCGGGGCCCTCAGGCAAGTGAAGGTATCAAGGTCCTTTCGCGCGAGTCTAAGAGCACCCTTCTTGTATCTGAGCGACTCAAGCTTTCTATTTTTGCCATTCTCACTCTAAGTCTGGTCAATTGGTTATAAGAGGAAGGCGGCAGGCGGGATTGCAATCCGTAGGACCGCATCAAGACTCTGTGGGGAGTTCACCCGCCGATTGCGGGAGCTCTACCGGAACCTAGGCGAGGTTCTGGAGGCAGGGAACCATCAGGTATATATTTTTCTGTCTGTATGACACCACTATACCCCTGTTTGACTATTTGTTTTTAATTTGACTGACTGTATGCATGTGTTCCCCTATGATTTTGCTTTCTTTCAGGATCTAATCACACTAAATGGAAGGAATGGGTGTGAAAAGCTTAAGTTTCTTCTTATTTTGACTGAATGCATACTAAGGGGTGAACTTGGGGAAGGTGGGAGGAAGGCAAACTGCATGCGTTTGACCGGGTCAACCAAGGACTGGCATTGTTTCTAAGCTGAATGGTCCAGGATTATGTTTATTTAGCTGTTTTCTGAAGGGTCAAGCATTGTTTCTAAGTTGAATGGCCTGGTTGCTGTGTTTAATTTATGAGGGTTTGCATGAATTGAAAAGTTTAAGTTTTTGTTTCATTCTGAGGGAGGATTTTGGTCTAAGGCTGAACATTGTTTCTAAGCTGAATGGTTTAGCTTGAAAATTACGCACATAAGTATAAATTGAGTATAAAATAAAGTATTCTACTTATATTTGCATGTGAACTGGCAGCTAGGCATTGTTATCAAGCCGAATGGTCCAGCGCTAAGCCATATCGCTAAGAAGAGAAGAGAATTACATAGTATAATTGGAAGTAATTTGGGTAAGCTAAACATTGTTTCCAAGCCGAATGGTCCAGTCCCCTGCCCATATCTGCATTTCTTTTGAGAATGAAGTCAGAGAGCTACTAAATTTTATATACTAAATAGTTCAGGGCGGCTAGGCATTGTTTCCAAGCCGAATGGTCTAGTCAAATGCCCAAAGAAGAGAGAAGTAGTAGTGCAACCTGTTTGTGTATATCTTAAGGCACGCTGGACATTGTTTCCAAGCCGAATGGTCTAACATTGTGGTATATGTAAGTTGGGTATGAGGATTAAATCATCTGAGGGTTTCATGAACTATCTTATATAAAGTGACTTGAGGCTGGTGATAGTACTTACCTTTGTGGTTTGGCCTTGCATGTGATTGAGTGAGATTACTACTTTGTCTGAGTTTCAATTTGATAGGTAGTTGCTTTAGATGCTCGCCACGTGCTAGAGCCATAAGAGTTGTTTTCAATTCCTGCATTTTCTGAGCTAAGTTTTTTTACTTAGATCAATTTCTGCATTTTCTGAGAATTTTGACTATACTTGGTCTTGTATAAATCTTGGTAGGACACTTTCTCTACGGGAAGCGCTGCCGAAATTTCTACAAAACCAAGCAGTTAGTCACATTTTGTCATTTCAAGGGTCTAGTTTTTCTGACTTTCTGGCTTAGTAAAAATATGGAAAACCTCCTTTTCTAAAGGGAGTGTTGCCCAAAGTTTTTGCTAATTCAGGGAGTTGGACAAAACTAGACGTTGAGAAGTCAAAGTCACTTTATATTCTGAACTTAGCTTTGTATAAATCTTGGAATAATACTTTCTCTACGGGAAGCGCTGTCGAAATTTTTACAAATCTAAGAAGTTGGTTAAATTTTGTCTTAGTTGAACTCAGATTTTATGTTTGAGTTCATATCTGACTTAGTATAAATCTGGGAAGTCTACATTTCTAAAGGAAGTGTTGCCCAAATTTTTACTAATTCAGGGAGTTAGATTTTGACTTTCCAGAGTTAGAGATCGTTTCTGTTTTCATATTTGAGTTATTATAAATTCTGTGAAGACACTTTCCCTGCGGGAAGCGCTGCTGAAATTTTCTTAGTTTACAGGAGTTATATTATATTTTGACAGGTGACAATTATGACAATCCACTCTGTATAGAAAAGATTATGAAAAAGGTCTACCTTTTCATTAGGTACTGACTTAGGGGTAGACTTAGGATTAGCTACGTAGAATGATTCTTGGTGAGGTCGTAATTATGAAGACTATTCTCAATTTGGACTCATAGATTTAGTTTGGGGATTGCCTTGTCTTGTGTTACAGGTCCTCTTGGACGTTTGATTTGAAATCAGGACTAGATTCAGCTTGATCCTACAAGGATCACCTTTTGTTATCACTGATAACAGGCCGGTTGCCTATTCGTCGGCCTACGACGCAACTCCAATTCACCAAGATGCATAAATAACGCACGTCCGCCGAATGGAGAATGAAATACATACCTTTATCAATTGTAGCGCTTATATGGTCTTAATATATGGATCAAATACATTTCGTCCCACATATCCATTCTCCATTCGGCGGACGTGTTTTATTTATGCATTTTTCTACGCTTCGTCTTAATGCGCCACGAGTGCCCTGCCTGTACGCTTTCTTTTCATTAAATTCATAATCCAGACCGTTCTATTCTATTTCAATTAACGCACACCATACATAATAAGAAAGATGGTGTTCGTCGGCGGGTAAGCAAGTAGATGGCGAGTCTAGGCCGAACAGAGATGGGCTGCACAGAGGTCGCTTTATTTATCAGGTCAACCAACGTCCAAACATACCGCTACCAATAGATAAAGAGGTTTTTCTTATTGTTGTTTTATTAAGGTTTTCACCCGAACTTTTATTGAATGGTCATTTAACAAAGGTATTGAGTATTAAATTATGGTTGGTTGGATAAGGGTTGAGGCTTGCATGACCAAAGCGAGGGGTATGGGTATAGAGGTTGGTTGAAGTTGACTCCGTGTAGTGCTTGGACTCTTGGTTGACTCTTTGATGTGATTGCAGATATGTTGCATGACTAAAGCGAGGGGTATGGGTATAGAGGTTGGTTGAAGTTGACTCCGTG
The DNA here is from genome assembly GCA_003427395.1 of Chara braunii. Taxonomy (NCBI): domain Eukaryota; kingdom Viridiplantae; phylum Streptophyta; class Charophyceae; order Charales; family Characeae; genus Chara; species Chara braunii. Next base: position 468,468 of record BFEA01000547.1, on the reverse strand, counting down.
TAGTGCTTGGACTCTTGGTTGACTCTTTGATGTGATTGCAGGTATGTTCTGTGACCTGGATTTTGAATTTGACTGTCTGCGATCTCACACATATATATGACTGTGAGGAGTCTCACTGTGATTGTGAGAAGTGATCGTCATATACTTATTCCCCTTTACATATATATATGTATGTACCTATGTTGGGTGTTCCCATGGCCCGAGACGGCCCACGCTTACGGGTTAAATAGGGGTTGAGATTGGAAAGAGAGAGAAAACCCCGTTTTATTGTTGAATGTTTCTTAAAGATTTTTTAGTCGGACGTTGGTCCTGGGCTTGGATTCGAGGTCCTTGTCCATGACATCCCGGGTCCTAGACTCTACATGGAAGGGATCTCCCCCCGCGCAGAGCCTATTTGCCCCGCCTGCCGAGACACTCAGCCTAAAGGCCGGAGGTGCCGCGGGGACCGCACGACTATTCTTTCAGCCGTGCAATATTGTGAGGGACTAGACCCTCATGATACTTCGAGAGTGAGACTTGAGTGTCATAAGCGGTACTCGGATCCACGAAGGACCGCTTGATTATGGGCACTACATAGTACGTCATTATCACGATTGCTTGCTTACTCATGCATTGCTCGTCGATATGGGAAGACCCTGCGCCCGCGCAGTTCTATATTAAGTCTCGCGCGCGACGAGTATCCGATTTCCGCATCGGAGAGTTATGGGATGGCTACTAAGGGACTATGAGTGTTGTCGCATTGTTTTTTTTGTGTCGTTCTGTATATGTATATAAATGTGTGTGTGTTTTTATTTTTATGTTCTTTAGAGTAGAGTACGCGTGGTGTGTGGGATGCGTCCTAGTCGACTGGCGACGAGTCACGCTTGGGACCTCAGGCCCCCAAGATGTCAGTTTGCGTGCGGGTTTGATAGAGGCGTATTACCGCGCGTACCCCCTATGCTACAGCATACGAGAAATGCCCTCGGCTGGTCCACCTCTGTGATTGCAGCTGATTAGCTTTCGTACCGTGGACTGGTAGCTCGGCGGGGATACGCCCACCGAAGGGAGGTGACAGCTCCCGTAAGGTGGAGGTAAGTCGTGCCTCGCGTAGGCCATATCCTGTCGTAGGGGCTCGCGAGAGGTATGGCTGATGCACTCAACCGGAGCGGCTTATGGAAGCTCCATATGCATTTGCGACAAGGATCAGATCGACTCCTGCGTGACGCGGCCGGGAGGGTCCCGTGCTTCCTTTTGCGGTGCCGGACCGATGCGCTCGACAGGTGGCGCCATTGTCGGGGATAACGGAAGCCTACCGTTGTCCCTGGTGGAACGACATGTGGGTATGGGGTTGAGAGAAAATCAGGCATATAAGGGTAAAAGTGGATAAATCCATGATAAGGAATGTATGGCGTTTTGCTTGGTTAACTGTGTAAGTGGTAGTCAATAATGTCTTTGACCTATGATTTGATTGATTGTTTGACTGAAAAGGTTGTATGCGAAGTCTTATGGAGCAGACAGACTCTATTGAGATGAGTCTAGAAGGGAAAGGAATGGTAGTGTCTGCTAGGTCTGAAGTGTGCAGAGCTTAGGTAGCTAACCTGATAGGAGTGCGGTAAGTTGGGTTGCTGAATGAAACCTTTATTTCTTCTTATAAACAGGGAGGTTAAAGCGAGAAACGATCGACCAAGATGTTGGGAGGCATAACTGATGGTTCAGGGAAGACCTTGTCAATTGATGATTTGGTCGAGGCCCTGGACAGGGAGAGAGATTACAGAGCAATGTCCCAAAGGTCAACAACTTCCATTTTAATGGGGAGCGAGTTTCAAATTGGTTGGAGTTGGTGGAACAGACACTGGTGGGGCTGTCAGATGCAGTGAAGTTCCAACGTATCTTAAAGTACGTACTCCATGGGCACCACCAGGAGGTAGACAAAGTGATCAATGCTGCTAACGACAGTTGGGTGAGGTTTAAAGATGGGATGCAAAAGAAGTATCGGTTGGGTGATGGATTGTTAACTATAGCCGATCTGGAGGCCATGAATAGGGATGACTTCATAACGGTTGGAGCCTTTGTGCAGGAGTTCAAGAAAAAGGCAAGGAAGGTCTCGAGAATCTCAAAGGAGGCTCAATGTGCTATCTTTCTAGGACTGTTTACAGCCTCGGAGGTTGCCGAGTTGACAAGCCACGGAGGAGGAAGTGCTAAGCTCACATGGGCCACAATTGATAAAGGAGTAGAGGAAGGGGGCCTGGACCAGGTGGAACAATACCAAATGCGCCTGCAGAGGAGAAAGAGGAAGGAACGAGATGCAACCGCCTCAGGGACTCCAGGAGTGAAGCGGATCGTTACGGACGTGCTGGCTGAGCTAGGCTATGGAAAAGATGTCGTAGTACAGAAGAAGGTGGTAATGACGGTCCAAGGGAAAGGGAAGGCATCGGTAGTGGAGGAAGTCGACCAGGAGGAATGGGAAGAGGACGAGCCTGTATCTCAGCATCTGACAAAGGCACAGCGGAAACTACGTAATTTAACGCAGGGCGGGCAAGGTACTGGAAAAGGGCAGGTCCCCCAAGCCCTGGCTGCAACTCCAGCTAGCACGGCGGCCCCATCCAATAGTGCAGGGCCCTCGCAAGGAGGGGCACCTCCATATGGGCAATGGTCGTGGCCCGTGATCAATGCGTTCGTACCATGGGGTAGCCTGCCACCGGCAGGACCAGTAGTACCGTATGTTGGGCCACAAGCGAGCATGCCGCCACCTAGTTATCCTGCAGCCCAGGCCCAGCCTACGGCCCCACCACCATCACCCACGCCCAGTTCACAAGGGAGCGTGGCCGGAGGCGGGAACCAGGGCCAAGGAAACCAGGAAAATGCAGGAACAGGCAGTGGAAGAGGACAAGGCAGGAACGGAAGTGGCCGAGGAGGACAATGGGATGGCCAAGGCCAGGGGAATCAAGGAGGTCAAGGGTATGGAAGGCCCCGTTTTGATTGGAAGACCGCCATATGCCAGCATTGTGACAAGCAAAGGCATACTATACGATTCCGCAATGCGAGGCGGGAAGATGAAAGGACCAGACTGATCTACTCAAACATGGACGAAGATATATATGATCAGTTCGGGGAGTATATTGACAGGAAGGTCCCATGCGGGGTGAGAGCAGAGGCTCTCAGGAGGATAGCAGCACGACAAGCACCACCTGCCACTTTCAGATTATGGCAGGGGAGCGATGACCCGCCGATAAGAGTGGAAGAGATGGAAGGCGATGAGGAGGTGACTCAAAGACTATAGGCGGAGGCCATAAAGGAAGAGCCTATAGTTGTCGAGTCGAATGATGAAGGTGAGAGTGAAAAAGTGGGACCAACGTCTGTCCTTTTGGGAAAGATGGAAGATTTGTGGAACAAGATGAGGCGGTACCGACAAAAATTAGCAGATATATATAAAGAAGTGGAGGAATGAAGAGCCGGAATCCCTTAGGTCTTCCTTTACGATTCGGGTCCTGAATCTATGCCAGGGAGGCAAGGGTACCCTGGAGTTACAACGGTGAGTTCCGGGGGTGAAATCTCGGCCCCGGCTTTGCCCCCGGGAGTCCCCGGGTGACAACCCTGCCCACAGGCCCCCTACTTTATTGGCACGAGCCGCATTGGCCGCACGGACTAGGGGACAGGCAAGGGCAGGGACGAGCCAGGACCCGCCTCCAAAAGAGCCAGAGCCAGAACGCAGAAAGGAGCCTGTGGAAGTGGAGGATGACGATGATGAAGATGAGGAGGATGAAAGGCTCCGGCAAGAGGAAGACAGGAGGGTCGAACAAAGGGCGAGGAAAAGAGGATCCCAGGAAGAAGTCGAGCCGATTTTGCACGATATAACGCCAAAAAAAAAAAAGTATGCGGTCCGACTTGAGGAAGGGTTTGATGTGGAGAGAGTGATCGACATGTTGCTTGAGGGCCATAACGATCTTATGACCCTGAAGGAGATTCTGGCATCTGCCCCAAGGCTTTGTAATAAGCTGAAGGGCGGACTTTCTAGGCGTTTGGTACCAAGTGTCCATCTCAGTGTGATTCTGCCAAAAGAGGCAGAATGGGCAGAGCCGGGAACAAAAATGGACTGGAAATGTGTGGCCTGTGGAATGGTGGATTTGGTAGTGAAGGGAACGAAGTGCGCAACCATGGTGGACATGGGTGCCGAAATGAACATCATCAAGGAGGTGGACACACTTAGGTTTGGACTGGAGATTGACCGTTCAGATTGCGGCATTTTGCACGGGGCAAATTGCAAGGCTGTATTCTGCGGGACGGCCTCGAACGTGCTTATAGAGATTAGGAGGGTAAAGGCTAGAACGTGCTTCTTCGTAATGCCAGATGTGGACCACGCCATCCTCCTTGGAAGGTCGTTCCTATGCAGGACGGAGACCCTGATGTTCAACAAACATGATGGGACGATGATCCTGATTCTTTGTGATCCAGCGTGTGGGAATTACGAGATAATCACAAGCCGAAACACTGGATCGCGGAGCATAAGGAACAGGCCTAACCCTGGTTCCTTCACTACTGAGGAGTAAGAGGACGAGCGCCGGAGACTCCTGGCGGAGCCTGAGGGAGAGGTAAGGGAGGAAGCGTTTTCACTCAGCCTATCTGATGTGAACAAGGCCATGGATATAGTGGTCATGCATGAAATGGCGGATCCAGACGCCATTCAGGCGTTGAGGGAACAAGTCCTGGAATGTCCCCAAGCAGGGGAGATGGAGCTGATTTACCGACTTCCAAGGGGAACAAAGGACTCTACGATGGCGCAGACACAGACGATTAGTCGGCCTTTTTTAGGGGACGGCTCAAGCAGGGTTCCCAAAGGCGGTACCAGACGATAGATAAAAAATGCCACCCAGTTCCCGTTCTCGTTACTGAAGATAAAGAGGTATATTACGATCAGGAACGAGGTTTGATACGACAGATGAAGGAGGGAGCTGCAACAGGGCCATGTCGTATCAAGGAGGGGAACGAGGGGAAGTTGATTGTTGGAAAGCCTGACTTCTAACTGCCCCAGGAAAGGGCGCTAATGATAGAATTAATGAAGAAAAGGCATCGCGCCTATGCGTTTAGCGATGAGCAGCGCGACAGGTTGGATGTAGACAAGATTCCCATCATCCGCATCCATACCGTGCCGCATGAGCCATGGAACTTGAGAGGGGCGCGATATCCTAATCCTGACGAAGAGAAAAAGATGGTAGATTACCTCGATGGCAAGAAACGCACACACGTCACCGATTATTCGAGCGGACCATACGCGTCCCCTTGGTTTTGTTTTATCAAACCTAATGGGACGTTGAGATGGGTGCAGGATTTGCAAAGGCTGAATGCGGTGACTGTGCAAGATGCAGGAGGCTTGTCGAATGCGGATGCGCTGTCGGAATCATGTGCTGGGAGACCAATAATCTCACTTATTGACCTCTATTCCGGATATGACCAGTTTCCGGTCTATCCGCCAGACAGACTAGTAACAGCGATGCATACGCCTCGAGGGCTTATCCATATGAACGTGGCTCCACAAGGGTGGACGAATGTTGTGGCGATGGTTCATAGGCATATGATTTGAGCCATGCAAACAGTTAGTCTGCATATTACGCAGCCATATATCGACGACTTCGCAGTAAAGGGACCAAGAAGGAGAGAGGACGATGAAGTCTTGCCAGGAGTAAGGCGTTTTGTCTGGAAACATATTCAGGACCTTGATAAAGTCTTGAATTTGCTTGAAGAACATAACCTTATAGCAAGTGGAACTAAATCCAGACATTGCATGAGGGAAGCTACCATCTTGGGATTTGTCTGTAGTGAGAGTGGCCGATGGTCAGGTGCTAAGAAGACGGACAAGATTATCGAATGACCAATACCATTTCATTCGATAACAGATGTCAGGAGCTTCCTCGCCACATGTGGATTTTGGAGGACCTTCGTCAATGATTTTGTTGCCAAGACAGAGAATTTGAGGAAGTTGGTACATCTGGATCAAGAATGGATCTGGGGTGAAGATCAGAAGAAGGCGGTGGCAAAAATGAAGGAGGAGTTTCGGAAAGGAGGACTGGTATTAGGGGCGCCGCCGGACTATGACGCTACGGTTAGGCCATTCATCGTTGAGACAGATGCTGGACCAACTGCTTTAGGTGAAGTTCTGATCCATGCAGATATTGAAGGAAAGGAGAGACCATTGCGCTTTGAGAACCGAACTCTGTGTACGATAAAAAGAAATTACTATCAGTTCAAAAGGGAGACTCTCGTGTTCTTCACTGCCTATGGATTTTTTGAAATTACATCTTTGACAGAAGGTTCATATTGAGGGTGGATCCGACGACTTTAACCGTTTCCCTAAGGAACTACGTTCCATCAGATCCAACGGTTGCCAGGTGGCTAACGTACATCTGAATGTTCAACTTTGAGTTGGAGCGGATCCCAGGGAGTAAGAATAGAGCAGACAGGCTAAGTCGCATCAACAGGGATAAGCAGGAAGGAGGGGCGATAGAGGATACGCCCCCAGTTGATGGCTTCTTGGACCAGGAGGAGAACATCCGCCTTCATATTAATGAGTGGTCCCCTCGAGTGCCTAGCTGCGTTGGTCATCCCATTTGGCATGCGCCAAGGGGGTATGAACAGAAGGCAGAGTTGGCACTCAAGCCTTTTGAAGAGGAGGACCATTGGGGTGGCAAGGATGTCCAATGGATGATGAAGCTGGCACTCGCAGGCAAGCATAGTCTGGTGGAGAAGATAAGGACGATAGAGGAAGGTCCAGATCAGGTAAAGAGGCACGAGGAGCTGATGGGAGGAATGTACCTCCTTCTCAATGCACTTCTGCAGGGAACCTCTGATCCGATAGGCTCGTTAAATCCGGCGGAAGAAGGAGCTGTTGTGCCAGAAAACGAGGATGACGAGTTTGAAGAAGGAGAGATCAAAGAGGTCTTCCGCGCAGAGGAGTATGATGGTATTTACCTGGAACTGGGGTTCCTGCTATCATGCGAGATGAGAACCAGGGATGCAAGTGAAAGAGCCCAGAGGATGAAGCACCTCTATCTGGTGACAGATGGTCATCTCTTTGTAAAGACGCAAATGGTGAACCCAAGAAGGGTCGTGTGTAGAAGAAATCGCCAGATAGACGTGATAGTTGCGCTTCACGATGGCATTGCAAAAGGGCATCGATGAGTTAATGCCACATATGCTAAGATAAGCAAACTGTATTACTGGGATGGAATGATGGAAATGGTAATCAAGTATTGTCGATCCTGCATACCCTGTCAGGAGAGGTCTCCCTTAAGGCCTGCATAACCTTTGCATCCGAGATTGGAGAAGGAAATAGGGGTCGTGGTACATCTCGACTTGCTATTCATGTCGATCGGGGATCATGGCTACAACTACATCTTCGATGTACGAGATAACCTTACTGGCTTTGTGGATGGTCGGACCATTTGTACAAAGACCGGTCTGGTCCTCGTAAGTTGCATCGAAGAATACTATCTACGTTATCCCTTCGTCCGAGAGTTCGTGATGGATAGGGGATCGAAGTGCACTTGCAAGGAGGTGCAGGAGTTATTGGAAAGGTATGGTGTGGTGGCCAACTATACTACGGCTGCCCACCCACAAGCAAACGCTCCGGTTGAAAGAGGGCATAACACCATTACGAACCTTCTGGCTAAGTGGACTGAAGGTAGGCCTAATCAGTGGCCAAGGTACCTGAGGGCGGCGTTCTTCGTCCAGAATGTCACGGTGAAGAGGACCACTAAGTATGCGCCAACTATGCTATGGTATGGAAGGCATGCTACATTCCCAATTGAGAGCTTCTTGAAACCTGGAGGCGCCAGGACCTAGAGACCAACTTGTCTTTTGAAGAGTTGCGTGACATTCGGGCACGATAGGTGGGGGCAATTGAGGAAAGGATTCTGGAGGCATCAAGTCAAGTAGAAAGGAGTCGTATGGATGATGAGGCTCGTTGGGACTAAGCAGCGCGCGTGCGGAAAACGCCTTTGAAGGTGGGGGACGTCGTGTTGTTGTACGACTGATCCCTGGAAAAACAGTGGTCCAGAAAGCTTGATAAAAGATGGTTGGGGCCCTATCGGATCATGTGTTATGGAGAGTTTGGCGCTTACCAGATTGAAGAGTTGGATGGGACAGAGTGAAAGGATTGGGTGTCAGGGACTCGGCTCAAGAAGTTCGTAGCCAGAGAAGAGGTGAGATAAGAGTCATAAAAACCCCATCGTAGTATGTAGTTAATAAGAAGAGTGTGAAGGTTGTTAGATAGGATAGAAGAGTTAGGGATAGAGTTTGGTTGTGTATGTATGGTTTGACCTGAGCCTGCTATGCCCCACCTGTATGCTTACCCCTTTGTGTGCCCATCGCCTCCTTTCGCCTGTTGTGCAGGTCTGACTTTGCGAAGACAGCCATGCCAAGAGGATGGAGGGAGATGCGGCCATCGAGAGGACCATCAGGGGCATCAGGGGGACATAAGCGGCATGGATCTTACCAGAGGGAGCATACACCAGTATACGACGATGGGGACATAAAGCTCTTTCTGGACGATTTCAGGAGTTATGCAAGTCGCAGGAGATGGACTGTAACTCGCATGATTGAGAGGTTGAGGGGAGCGGGACGCTTCGCAGAGCCCATTGCACGGATCCGTGAGGAGACAAGGATTTGGTAGGAAGTGGAGTTGGCAATGCAAAGACTGAGACCTTCACCAGTAGGGGTAGACGGGCAGCCGATCCGTCTCCAGATTGGGAATGTGGAGGAGTTTATTTCGGCCTTTGAGGTATCCTGAGGGACCAATGGATGCAGACGTTACCACTATGGTCGAGGAGAGCCGAGAGACCATTGGCCCGAGCGATCAGGGATAGGGCGCGTGACTGGGAAGGTTGCAGGGCGCACTTGAGGGAGGCCTTTCGGAGGCCAGAGCCAGTGCTACCTCAGCCCATGGTCGAGAGGCGGCAAAGGAGTAGCGGGACGCTTCGCAGAGCCCATTGCACGGATCCGTGAGGAGGCAAGGATTTGGTAGGAAGTGGAGTTGGCAATGCAAAGACTGAGACCTTCACCAGTAGGGGTAGACGGGGAGCCGATCCGTCTCCAGATTGGGAATGTGGAGGAGTTTATCCCGGCCTTTGAATGATTTATGCACGAGCAAGGTATCCTGAGGGACCAATGGATGCAGATGTTACTACTATGGACGAGGAGAGCAGAGAGTCCATTGGCCCGAGCGATCGGGGATAGGGCGCGTGACTGGGAATGTTGCAGGGCGCACTTGAGGGAGGCCTTTCGGAGGCCAGAGCCAATGCTACCTCAGCCCATGGTCGAGAGGCGGCAAAGGAGTAAGAGGCAAAGGGAACCTAAGCCTAGGGAGGCTGCCCCTAGTCGAGGAGGACGGAAGGCAATGGCACAGTGAAACGAGGAGCCCAATTAACCTGCGCAGGAGTCAGGCATGTATCCAGAGTGTGGACTGGGACCAGTGGCTTTCCAGCCTTTCACTGAAGGGAGATTACAGGAACCTCCACAACAGGTGTCAAAAGAGGTTGTGCCGACAGAGGATTCTCTACAGAGCTTGGAGGCGCACTTGGACGCCTCGCAGTGGAAGGTGCCCTAGACCAGTGGAGGTCAGGAAGGCAGGCCCTGCGCCCGAAATGAGCAGCAAGCAGGAGGGGTGATCGGGATAGGAGAGGATACTCCTCCTCACCAGTCAGCCCCTACTCCAGAAATGGAGGTCGAGCCGATGGATATTCAAGAAGGGGGCGGGAGCCTCGGCAAGGAGAGACACCACCACCACCTCTAGACACGATTCGATCGCCAAAGGTGAGAGTAGAGACAGCGCTGGAGGAGACAGATTGGAGGAGGGAGGCAGTCACTACAGTAGACAGATATCTAGCAGCGCATGCTAAGGAGCACCCTGATCTAGGTGGGGCTCCAATGGAGGAGCCATTGCAAGAACCTCATCCCCTACCATTGGAAGTATAACCTGAGGCCTCATTGGATGACATCCGCCCTGTAGAAGGGAGAGCACATCCAAGGGAGACGGCTGAGGAAAAGAGGGTCAGGACAGGCAAACGTTTGAAGGAGATATGGCAGGAAGGGCAGAGGTTGGAGGCAGCAGGGGCACTTCCACACCAACCGCCCAACATACCAGCCAAAGCCCCAGGAATTTCAAACATGTGGAAAGAGTTTTGGGAGCAGAAGGCTAAAGAACTCACTTCGCCGCTAGAGATGGTTTCGGGATAGCCAGGCAGGCAGAAGAGTCTGGATCGCAGAATCCGGTTTTTGGCCAGGACGAGCTTCAACAGATATTTAATGTTGGAGGGTGACCTGGCAGGAAGAAGATAAAGGAAGAAAGCCATGGGGTATGTCTGGAAGCATTGGATGCAGAGATCCAAGAACTCAAGACATTAGCAACTAATCAGGCCGCCATCATTCAGGGTCTGTTGGAGGAAAGGAAGAAGAGAGGGGCACCCACGAGGGCAGTGGACCAAACAGAAGGGGCTCGATACGACGTTCAGGAACAGATGGCTCAGAGATCTGGGCAGCCATCTGAGGCAGGACCTTCCCAGGGGCCGTCCTTTGGAAAGGTCATCCTGGAACCAGAAGAGGCTAAAGCAAAAAGGGAAGCGGAGAAGGAGGTCCCGATGGAGTTTGCGACCCTACCAGTGGAGCCTTAAGGAATCATGCCCACATCCTCGCCAATGCTAGGCAAAGAGGGATCACATGGAGCCACTAGTGAGCCGGCACAAGGATCAATGGAGGGGTCCATGGGTGTGCTTCTAGAGGCGCTTGACACTATGCAGGAGGAAGCAAGCACACCTATGCCCGAGTTGGGCACTGAGATTGTAGGCAAGGAGCTACCGGTGATGGTATCAGGAGAGATGTTGGAGAGCAGACCCCAGAGATTAGATACGCCTTAGTACATTCCAGAGGTGAGTGATCTGAGAAGTAGACTGGGATCTTGGGCTACTGGATCCGGTTTTGGGGATCAGGCCCCTTGGTCAGAGCAGCAGGAGGTTGCCAGTACTGTGGTTGGATCCCCATCATCGCCGCCACTGCGGCCAAGAAAAAAGAAGTTCAAAAGGAAGGTTGATCAACTCTGCTTCCTTTGCAAGGATGACATACATTGGGCCCTCGAATGTCCTAAGTTCCTCAAGGACAAGGCGGAAGGGAAAGTCTCAGAGAGTGCTGGAAAGATGTACGATAGACAGGGTAGAGTGGTGGAGAGGTCTGCCGATGGAGGTAGGGCTCAGTTATATAGGCAAAATCAGGAGGACATGAGTGAGTAGGGACTGGTTTGCCCAGGTGTAGATAGTCACTAGGATATTGTGGGATGAGTTGAGTTCGTATATCAGATTGGATACTTGCTTTTATGGTTGTTTTCTGTTTTGGTACTGCTAGGAGTTGAATGCTTATGCACACTAACAACGAGTTGGTTGCACTCAATCGGACTGTAACTCGGATGGAGTTGCACCAATGGGAATTCGAAGGAATATGGAATAATTTCCTGCGTTGTGCCTCCGAACAGATTGATCATCGTATCTATGAGTACGTTGACCAATTAGATAAAGCCCTCGTCAAAAGGTTGATCAACCCTGCTGTGGTAAGAAAGTTGAAGATTGGAGGCGGGGCAGGAGATGGAGGCGATGATGGAGATGATCGGGACAAAAAGGGAAAGGGTGTCAAGAAGGAGAACGACGGTGAAGCGGAGGAATCCAGGGAAAAGATGAAGGTAAAGTTGCCTTGGACTTATACGGGGAAAAAGGAGGAAAGCATCTTCCACTGGGAGGCGGCTATGGACACATATCTGTATGCACAAAAGATTTCATACTGGGACCGTGTGTTAATGGCAAGTTCATTTATGGCAGGGGACGCAATTGGTTTCGCTATCTCTTTGATAAAAGAGGTTGGCTGCACAACCATGGTTCAATACTCTCAACAGATACGGATCAAAGACTTCTTCAGAGCCCTTAGAGAAAGGTTCGAAGATAAGAACCTGGCCCGTAGGACTGAGTCTTTGATCCTTAACATTGGTGATCGTAAGTGGAAGAGTGTGTCGGCTCTCAAAGCTACTGTGGATGAACTTTTGTAGTGTCCGGGTCATGGACTGACGCCTGCACAGATTCAGAATAACTTCGCTAGAGCGCTCCCAGATCCCTTAAAACACAACTTTATTCCTGCACTAAAGAGGAAGGAATGACATACGAGAAGTTTAGTAAGATCGCCGTAGATCACGTTAGCTTCCTGCAAGAGGCACAATATTGCCATTACTGGAAAGACCTGTAGGCTGGTAAGAAATGGAAAGACCGGACTATCTCAGGGAATATAAAAAGGAAGGATAATCTTCTGGTCACCTTTGAAGAAGGAGGGGTAGAATCACTTACCTATGACCAGATAGACTATGGGTTAGAAGAAGATAGCAATGGTCACTTAGCCCAGGGAGGGGACTATGCGGTCGTTGCAGCCCGCGGGAGAGGGCGACAAGGAGGAAGAGGTCGTGGAAGAGGAAGAGGAGGCCGCGACCGTGGTGGAGGAAGAGGATCCGCCGCCCAGAGGGGTAGTGGCGAAGGTAGGTACTATGTGGGAGGTAGAGACAATGGTCCCTCACAAGGTGGAAGAGGTTCCTACTCCACAGGGTAAGAGGTAGAGGGAGACGGCCATACCCGGAACACCCAGGGATAGCTGAAGGCAAACCTTGCTTAGACATGGGTATAGATGACAAAGTATGGGAAGAGCATCGTAAGGCCGGTCAATGTTTTAAATGTGGTGACCCCGACCACATAGTTCCCTTTTGTCCAGAGTATAGGTAACCAAAAGGGAACAACCAGTAGAGGTTGCAATTCACTCTACAGTGACTCTGGATGCAAGCAGACTGTCAACCTCCCATCCAGAGGTCCCAATGGCAGAGATTGAGACGGTAGTTGACCCCCACCTAGTTAGCTGCCCAGAAGTTTGTGCTAGGACTTCTCTAGGTGGTTCCCTCGCAAGCATAGGTGATGAATTGATCACTCGTTGCCGCGATTTGGCTGAAATGAAGAAAAAAAAAAGGGAATTATTAATTGCAGACGTAGAAGTGAGTAAAGTAAGAGTGAGCGCGTTAATAGATAGCAGGTCAACGTGCAATTATATAAGCAAGAAAGGGCTGCAGAAGATGCGCCTAGGGCTGAAGGTCTAAAAGTTAGACCAACCTATCTTAAGCAGGCTACCAGATAATAGAGAAATGATAGTAGATAGTTATGTTGAAGGGGTTAGGGCATACTTCCGGCTGGAGGCAGGGGGTAAGATGGTGCACTCCCTGACACTCTTAGTGGATCACAGTCTCCCTTTTGACATGATCCTAGGGACTGATTGGGGTGAGGCCGTCAATGCAGATGTGAAGCTGGGTGAGGATGAGTGTTGTTTGCCTAGCCTTACAGATGGAAAGAAAAAAAATTGACTTTACCATGCATCTGGCGTAGAGAATAACCTATCCCTTTCCTGCATGAGTGCCCCCACGTTCACCTAACATGTGGTCAAGAATGACCTCGCCAACCAAGTGTTTGTTGCATATGTGCGCTTGGTGAGTGAAAGTAAGAAAGAGGAAGAACCTATTCCTCCCAATGTGTAAAAGTTGCTTGTTGAGTTTGTTGGTGTTGGAGAGGCCCCAAGTGGAGTGCTTGAGAGAGAAACCAAGCATCAGATAGAGTTAGAACTCGGTAGCCGGATTCCCAAGGTCCCTATCTATAGGATGTATCCAAAAGAGCTGGAAGAGTTGCTTGGGAAGGGGTGGATTAAACAAAGTTCGTCGCCATTCGGTGCACCAATCTTGTTTGTGTCAAAGAAGCGCGACGAACTGCGTATGTGCATAGATTATAGGGGACTTAATGCGATGACCGTTAAAAATGTTAAACCATTACCACAAATAGATGATCTCCTGGATAGAGTTCAGGGTTGTAGTTATTTCACCAAGATTGATCTGAAGTCGGCTTACCATCAGATTGAGGTATTGTCCGAGGATCAGCACTAAACGACTTTCCGAACTAGATATGGTCACTATGAGTTTGTGGTGTTGCCGTTTGGTTTGACTAATGCCCCTGCAATCTTCAAGCGATGTATGAATGAATTTTTTCGTGATTGGCTTGATAAGTTTGTTGTTGTTTATCTAGATGATATGTCGATTTTTAGTAAGAGTTTGAGTGAACATGAGGAGCACCTTCGAGTTGTGCTTAATAAACTACGAGAGGCGAAATTTAAGATTAACCTGAAGAAGTGTGAGTGGGCAAAGCGTCAGGTCCTTTATTTGGGTCATATGGTACATGGTGATTGGATTAAATCGTAACACGCCAAGATTGCAGCCATTAAGGATTGGCCTAACCCACGCGCGTTGACAAAACTGCGCTCGTTCTTTGGTTTGGCCAACTATTACTGTAAGTTCGTTCGGAACTTTACAGAAATCGCTGCCCCATTGCGCAGATTGTTAAAGAAAAAACTATCTGGAAATGAGATCAGGATTGTACACCGTCCTTCAAGCGTTTAAAGAAATGTTTGATTAACTACCCGTCATTGAAAGTTGCGGATCCATCTCTACCCTTTATCGTAACCACTAACGCCAGTCAATACGATATTGGTGCTGTACTCCAGCAAGACGATGGGAATGGGTACATACATATGGAATTCATGTCCTGTAGACTGCCTAGCGAAAAGGTCGCCGCTTCCACCTATGAGAGAGAGTTGTTCGCTCTGAGGGAAGTATTGAATCCTTGGCAACATTATCTGCTGGGACGCCACTTAAAAGTTTACTCAGATCATGAGACACTTCGTTGGCTAAGAACCCAGGTCCCGATGACACCTAAACTGACTAGGTGGACTGGGGAGATTCATCATTTTGACTTTGAACTAAAGCCAGTAAAGGAAAATTACAATGTCGTCGTCAATGCACTAAGTAGAAGAGCTGACTTTTTCGGTGCTATTGTCACATATTTAGATACAAGCACTGAGCTACAAGAGAAAATCAAATCTGCTTATACAAATGATCCACTCTATAGCCTGTTGATTGGCAAGGTGCAGAGGACACCTCACGAAGTCTTGGACTATAGAGTAACGCACAGACTGTTGTTTGAAAAGACAGATGTCCATGACTGACAAAGTGTTCCAAACAGCGAGGAAAATCGTAGCATAAGACTTGGGGAAAACCACAATACTTGGAGGCACTTCGAATGGAGGAAGACTTATGCTAACCTCCTACGCTACTGCACTTGACCCGGAATAAAGCATGCTTGTATTTCCTATATGCAAGGCTGCCAAGTATGTCAAAGGAACAAGAGTTTTACACAGTCTCCTCTTGCATTACTCAGACCGCTACCTATTCCATCGGAACCTGGGGACTCCGTGTCTATAGACTTTATGGACACTAAGGTAAAGAGCAAAAATGAAAAAAGTCAGGTTGTGGTGATAGTAGACTTCCTGGAAAAGCAAGAACTGATTTGGTGATTAGGGAATTCTTCAATCATTGGGTGGACTTTGGGCGTCCCTTGACTATTGTAAGTGACAGGGATTTTCAGTTTCCAGGTGAGCAATGGAAGCAACTGATGAATGCATACGGTTTTAAATTGACTATGTCCTCAGGTAGACATCCTGAGACAAATGGACAGGCCGAGCATATGAACAAATTGTTGCAGCAAGTGTTGCGCATGTACATCCGGCCAGATCAGATTGGCTGGGATGAACATCTGCCAAAAGTTGCAAGTGTCTATAACATTTTTGTGCATCTAACTACATTTAAAACACCGCCTGAACTGCATCTTGGATGACGCCTACGTAGACCATTGATTGTCTAAACCCTGATCAAGTACTGAGACATCCGCCAGGAACTAGGGAATTCGTTGTTCAATATCAGAAAGATCTGGAAAAATTCAAAGAAAATATTAGTAAAACACAACATCAGATGATTGAACAAACTAATAAGCACCGTAGATCCTGGCAATTTGCTGCAGGAGATTTGGTCTGGGTGAAGTCAAAAGAGTTCCTCCCTGAGGAAAACATTTATCAGAAGCTATTACCCGCCTATTGAGGACCCTGCCAGATTCTTGATGTGATTGGTAATGTAGATGATCCTTATGTTGTTGAAATATTGCCACATTTGCACACGTATCCGGTGTTTTAACAAGAATAGCGAGCCCAGTAGCAGATTCTGCAGCAGCTACAGTTAATACGAATAAAGCAAATAATTGACTTATGATGTCATCTAGATAAACAGAAAAGACTCAAAAGTTCAAATTGGCAGCAAGTAACATTAAGTCAATTATTTGGCTTGGAAGTCTTTCTGTATTTTTGACTTCTTATTATTCTTTTCGTTTACTTTTTCTCACTTTTCTTGCTCTAACCAATGCTTTTAAGCGAGACATCGAAAGATGTCATGATGCTCCTACTCTGATGGCAATCCCTTTAGTATGTATGATGAACTTCAATAAAATATGCTTTGGATGCAAAAAAAAAAATCAAAATTGATGAAAATAAAAAAAAACACTTATTAAGAAAAAAACATAACATATTGAAAAAAAGATTTTCGTATACTGTTAACATAATAAGGATATTCTTTCTATTTAAAATAATTCCCCAAATACCTAAAAGAAAAAGAATCATTGAAAATGTTAAATACTTCACTAAATCCATAATTTGATATTTGTATTTATCCCCATTATCCCCGATCATCGGAATCGTAATTCGTACGAGTAAGCTTCACACCTCACGGTGCAAGTGATGGTCTTTCACTTTGTATGATAACTTTTTTCAAGAGGGGTTTTCCGCTTATATGCTTTCATCGGTTCTCCCCTACCAACGTAGTTACCCGACAATGCCACTAGCATGACAACCCGTCCACAATAGGTTGACCCATCCCAGTCCTCTCGTACTAGGAATGACTTCTCTCAGTTCTCTTCTAATCACCATAGATAAATAGGAACCGCATTGTTTCACAACGTTCTAATTGTTATGTTGGCCACTTGCCCGCTCAAGTCTGTTGTTGCACAATATACGTACACTAGTAGCACTCTATGTATCTCTACATAGCACAGACTCTACCTTCAGCTTGTTTCAATGCGACTATACTAACCGCCTGAAGTTGTTTCACATATAGTCTCTGAGGATCCTACACAGACATATGTTGGTTTCCTGCGGATTATGCCCATTACATTTGAGTAAGGTGAATTCGTACATGTATCGAATTTGACACACAAAACAAAGGCCCGAAGGCCAGAGCACGTTCCCGCATACCACAAAATAGTACGGCCTCTCGCCCTAACCAACGTGTTTGGGATCCTCAGAGACTTTACACGAGAATTCTCTCAATCAAACAGAAGAGTGTTTTTGCGCCTTCGACCTTCCATACTTAGTGTAAGTAATGATATGTTTCCATCACACATATCTATGATTCCCCCTGATATAGATGGTAAGTACGATGTGGATATGATTGTTGGGGAATATATTTACAGATCTGGACGCAGGGGTAGACTAGAGCGACAATATAAGGTTAGATTTGCCAATCAAGAACCTTCAGAAGATCGCTGGTTTACAAGAGATTAGCTAATTGAGACGGCCGCATATTGTGTCCTATTATGAGAGAGCTAAGAAAGAAGTTAACATAATAGATGGATAAATTTGGTAATTTTCTCGGAGGACTTCGAAATTAGGCCGGCGAGAGTGAAAGGCCTTCCACGATTCAAACCCCAAATTCGGGCCTCAGGGTCAGAGGCTATGGCCAAGAAAAGACGAGCTAGTCAATTTCAGAAAAGTCAAAGTCGGGTTCCTCAGCAGTCCAGTCCAATACACACCCAACAAACAGTCACATCTTAGGGGCAAGAACCACGTCTCATAATAAAAAGTCATATTGAAGAGTCACATCCCATGAGTAAAAGGGCAACTCCACAGGCAGGAGTCGTGACCTAAGGGCAGGAGTCACAGTCCACAGTGAAAACCATCTGCCAAACGAACAACCAAGTCGAAAAGTCATGACTCAAAGGCCCAAGCAGCAACAGACCCATGCAAATTCGGAAAGGTTCTCGGCCTTGACATTCGAAAGCAGACAGACCGTGGGGATGTGGTACCGGGACCCAGTCAGGCCTCAAGAAGCAGAGGCTGACACAAGTTGAAGTGCAATCCAAGAATACAAAAGGACTGGTCAACCTCCTCATTTGGCAGATGGCTAATTCGCATGAAGTGCGGAAGTGATGGCGCACTTGTGCGCTATTGTGAGGAGCTGAGTGCTGAAGCCAGAGTGTTGAGCTGAGAGAAAAGGAAAGATAGCGCTGGCAAAGGGAAGGCAGCCATAGTTGTGCCAGTGCAGAGTGTTAGTAGTAGGCTTTAAAGGATTAGTAGGCATATCAGTGGGTGTATTCAGGGTAGGTCCATCAGTAGTAGATGTGTGAGTGCATGCAAGTAGCGAGAGAGGACACGGAGAGGAGGTAAACAGAGAGAAGATCAAAATAGAGAGGGAAGACATAAGAGGTTTGGAAGAGAGACATACCTGAGTGGAGCTTCTGGATACTTGGGTTTGCGCTGTTGAGTACCAGTGACAAAAACTCCTAAATTGTTTATATGATAATTTGTTGGAATTTTGAGCTGCGCTACATGATCTTCATCTCTCTGGTCTCCAGAGTGTGAATCTCGTGTGAAAATCAAGGATGCCATTGAGGAGGCACGAAAGAAAGACATAGAAGAGATAGCAAGGTTGAAAGATTTGAGCCGCGAGTCTATGGGACAGAAGGAGAAGGGTAGGAAGGATGGGAGAGCGAAGAAGCAAAGTGGTAAAGACAAAGGGAAAGGTAAAGAGGTCGAAGAAGGGAAGGTTGATAATATGAAAAGATGGGTGGCAGAGAACTTTGTGAATTCTTTGAAAATCCTAACGGAAAAGTTGGAAGTGGTCGAAAGAAAGTCAAAATTGGAGGAAGTGAGGTGGAGGAACTAAAGAGATTGAGAGTTGAGAAAGAACTAAGAGAAAGCTCGAGCAATGAAAAAAGGAAGAGCGACATGGCATCGCCAGGGCGGCCGCAAGTCGGTAAGGTTGGATCTCGGTTAGGGCTACTAATGAAAGGTGGAAAGAAGAAGACACCTGTGGAAGTGTCATCTGATGATGGTGAAAGGATGCTGTAGTCCATAATTTGAAAGGGAAATTAGAGGAATCAAGGGGGAACCTCGAGGAGGTGTTGGTGTTAAAAGATCTCATTGAGGAATTATTAGCAGCAAAGAGTGTTGCAGGGAACTCATCGGGGAGGAATGAAATGGGTATGAAAGGGGGTGAGAAACAGGGAGAACCGGAAGAAGGGGAAAAGGCTAAGGATGTGGCAGAGGAGACAGAGGAACCTGATCTGGCAACGGGGAAGGAAACCGAGGAGGATCTTGCCCCTGGCCTGCATTTCGGAGACAGAGTTGTCTATTACGATGCTATGCATTACACTGAGATTCAATCTCTATGCAAGAAGAAGGGCATCCCATACAAAAAAAAAGATGGGGGTATATGGGAATTGGCGAGACTAGACTTTGAGGTGTTGCAGAAGTTAGAGGAGCAGAAGGAAGAGAGCAACACGACTGACAATGAGATGAGTGAGGACAGCAGTGAGCATGAGAGCAGCTCGGAGTCAGAGAAAGACTCTGGACAGGACGACATCGCAGGGAATTGAACGTGACTTAGTAAAAGAACCCTCTTGAGGGCCTGCAGAAGGATCATAGATATATCAAGTAAGTATGGTCGTGTGCTAGAAAAGGAAGCCAATGTGGTGTTGAAATTGCTAGTCCTAATCCTATGTTTAAGGGGTTTTATAAGATGGGGAAAGTTGTATGTCAAGTATTGGGTGAATACGACACATGAGCAAAAAAGTAAACTACTGCAAGCTAGGAGTTGTGTATATCTATTGATCTCTCCGTTTTTTAAGCTTACTTATGTGGGAAAAACAGAGAGGGCTCTCGAAACAAGGTGGCTGGAGCACCAATGAAGTATTTTTTCTAAGCAAAAGCAGAAATTGCACCGCTGGTTGAAAAAAGCAGTTGCTGCTAACTACGTTGCTCTACCCATCTTGCATGGAGATGGTAAATCTCTTGGAAGAATGGAGGAATGTACCATTGGTTGTACTAATCCAGGCTTGAACATGAGAAGAGAAAAAAAAAAGTTAAGTAGGAAAAGTCTAAGAAGACAAGCTAAGAAAGCAGGACAAAGGGAAGAAGTGAGGGTGCCATTGGTATTTAACTGTAAAGAAGCTGGTGTGGTTAATGAATCGAGCCTCCTAAAAGTACTTAAAAAGGTTAGGGATGTGAAGCAGTGTAAGATAAGCAACGCTAAAGGTGACATGTGGCTGTATGCATGGGGGTTGGTCAAGCTACTCTATGGAGACAACTGTGTTGAATTTAAGGGGAAGGGAATGAAATTAAGGGATGCCAAGCAGTCTATTCAAACCGGGGGCGAATGGACGCTGACTGAAATTAAGAAAACCAAAAGCAAGACAGATGAAGCAAAAGTCGAAGCTATCTTGATCTTAAGAGCCCCATGGAAGAGAAAGTTATTGTACAAGAAGAACTTGGATAAATTATTGTTTATAAATACTGGCATGAAGCAGCTAAACACAGCAAGGGGGAGACAAATCATAAGAGGGATTATTACTCGGGTCACAAAGAAAGTATGGAATTAACCCAAGGTGTATGATTTCTGTGAAATTGCCCTTTTGTGAATATGTGAGCAAAGGTAAGGTAAATGGGGCTGTAAAAAGTTGGTTGAAGAATCAGATTTCTCCTAAGGCTCTATCTGACTTGTTGGTTGGCAGGATGAGAACTGTCTGGCAGAAAAGAAAGTTTGTTGGCAGAATCCTGCATAACCATCAGTGCTTCGCAAGGAGATGTGGTCATCCCTGCACTTGTGAAGCATTTGACTTGCCCAGAATACAAGGGCATGTTCAAGTAAGGTTAGATGCCATTGGTGGGATTCGGGACTTGGTCCTCAACTCAAAAAACATTCCCCATCCTGGAACTTTGATAACAAGACAAGAAGTGAATCGGACCTGTAATATGGCCATTGAACCATTAAAAAGGATGGGTTGCTTGGATCAGAAGGAAAATATTCACATACAGCAAGGGGACTACTGCACAAGACAAGCACAAATATTTGTGTGATGCTGCACATAATATGTACTTGGGTTGAAACATACATTTGATGGCTTGGTTCTTTCTCCTGTGGATCGGAATCCTGATGCCACTCTTGTGGAATGTCCAGTGTTGTATGAAAAAGGAATGAGTATGATGTACAACGAGAGCTCGAGCTATGAAAAGATCGACAATGATGAGATGGAAGTTCTAAAAGAGACAAAGAAACGGTTTTGTTCAATGAAACTTGGTAGGATTGCAAGCTGGGATAAAAAAAGGAGGCTGCAACAGGCCTACATTCTTTCGAAGAACAAGGACCTTCGAAAGAAGAGGCCTATCGTGGCCTACATTCTTTCGAAGAACAAGGACCTTCGAAAGAAGAGGCCTATCGTACCTTCGTTCCTGAGACCAACTTCATGTGCAATGGGTCTTCTGTCCAAAAGTCTGAACTTTCTCATAAAGAGACTGAGTGTGAGACACTTTAACCTCTCGGGGCCTAGACAATTAAAGGATGAAATCGAGAAAGTGAACAAGAAGGTAAATGAAAAAACGGGAATGGATGGGAGATTGCTTGCTAGAACCTATGGTGTGAAGGAAATGTTTACAAAATTACCACACGACGAAATTGTGAAAGCAGTAACTTGGATAATTGAAGTATTTCGAGACAGAGGGCATGGTTTGATTAGGGTAAAAACGAGAGGCAAGAAAGCAACCTTCGACAAATCGCATGGTGAGCCTGGGTGGAAGTCAATTAGAATGAATGACCTTATTACGCTGACAACCTTTCAACTTCAACACACCTTTTTCTACTCCATGACTCAGATTCTCAGGCAGAGGATAGGGATTCCAATGGGAGGAAGAGCAAGTTCCCCTCTCGCCAACGTGATGTGCATCTTTGCAGAGCAGCAATTCATTTTGACACTTGGTAGTGATTCCAAGTATATAGAAGGGAAGAGATTCATTGATGATTTGTTGCCCGTGGGTTGGTATGATAGCAAGGAGAAAGGTGGGGAAAGCAGGATGAATGGTGTACTTGATAAAATACTGGAATGTTACCACAAATATCTCACGCTTGAGCGTACGAATGGTGGAAACAGGATTCTTGAATTTCTTGAGACGAGACTGATTATTGGTGACGTCCCGACATGGGTCTTCAAGAATATTGGAACTATCTGGGATGGAGAAAAGAGTCTTTTTAAGACCATGAGGGATTTCGGATCGTATGCATCCAAGATTCATATATTTGCTACAGTCTTCAACACTTTCTGCAGGATTTGGGACAACTCCATTGTTACATTTCTGAATGAAGCAGGACTTATTGGGTATCCAAAAGAAACTTTTTTGACTGGCTTGAGAAAGATGGTCAGAATGCGGAAATCAGAGTTCGAGATTGAGATGATCCGAAAGTTTATACATTGGATTGAGTACGAGTGAACGGAAGGGGTGGGAGGGATGGAAGGGTTGGGGTTCTAAAGAGGAGGGAGGGGCGGGGAAGGGCAGATGAAGAATAGGGGGCGAAAAAAACCCACTCAGGATGAGCTAGCACGAAGCGGTACCTGAAAGGTTGAAACAGGGAAGTGATAAGGAAATAGGAGGACGACCCCTGCCGGAATAGACTGGCACTATGATGTGGTAGATCTTGCAATGAGATTTCGAATTTCTTTTTCTTTTTTTCTTTTCTTTTCAGTATCTTCGATATCTGTTTTTTACTTTCCTTGGGGCGCCGCCGCATTTTGCCCAACGGTACTTTCTTGAAAGCGGACGAAGTATGAGCAGATATATTGGAATATTGGGAGTGGTTGCTCCTCTTGGCCTGAGCAGCAGGACAGAAGGGTCGAGCGCCGGTGGTGGTTTCATTGGCGATGTTCAGGGATTCTTTGCTGTGAGAAGTAAAGTCCACGAGTTCCTGATTAGTGTATTTGAACTCCACATGCAGGAGTCGTGACCCAAAGGCAGGAGTCACAGTCCACAGTCAAAACCATATGCCAAAAGAACAACCAAGTTGAAAAGTCACGACTCAAAGGCCCAAGCAGCAGCATACCCATGGAAATTCGGGAAGGTTCTAGGCCTTGACATTCTAAACCAGACAGGCCGTGGGGATGTGGTACCGTGACCCAGTCAGGCCTCAACAAGCAAAGGCTGGCACGAGTTGAAGTGCAATCCAAGACTACAAAAGGACTGGTCAGCCTCCTCATTTGGCAAATGGCTCATTCGCATGAAGTGCTGAAGTGTTGGTGCACTTGTGCGTTATTGTGAGGAGCGCTGAAGCCAGAGTGTTGCGCTGAGAGAGAAGGAGAGATAGCGCTAGCAACGGGAAGGCAGTCATAGCTGCACCAGTGCAGAGTGTTCGTAGTAGGCTTTACAGGATTAGTAGGCATATTAGTCTGTGATGAAGCCTGCAGATTCTCAGTGGACTGTACATTGGGCCGAGGGCGAAGCTCGGGGCTTGCCTCGGTCGGGTCGCGTCTTAGGTTAGATTCGTTATTTTGTTTGGTTGAGGGTTAACCGAGAGACCTATCTGTAAGGAAAATTCGTAAGGGACATATCTGCAAATTCGGGAAAATACAGGCCTGTACTAACTGAATTTCCTACAGCTACCCTAACTGCGAATAGCAGACCCGGGCTACCCCTAGGACAGACAGGCCCTAAAGGCCTAAGCTGATAGACGGTCTTATAGCCTATAGCCGGGTTGGGAGAGGCCCTAGAGGCCGAAACAGCATCGGTACCGGTCGGTCAGTCAATTCGGTTTAGGTCGAGTCTATGCTAGTTTAGATTATAGAAGGGATGGGCACATCGGTTCAGGGCTTTTGGCAGTTGGTACCGAGTACATCGCTGCTGTGCTACGCGTGAACCGAAGGTGGTGGCGGCTCAGCGTGGAAGGAGGCGGGCATAGCCAGACCTGCGGAGCGCCGACCATAGTTGGGACCTGCGCTGTACTCTGCCAGCACGCAGGGGCTGACAAAGGTCTGGATTATCGAGGTTTGCTGGAGGCGAGAGAGATTGGTGCCCTGCTGGACCCTCCTCCGTAGTGGGGTCCCAGAGGGTTTGCGCTGCGGGCATAGCTGCAGCTTCTTCTTCTCAGAGGTCATTTTGTCAGGGTTTGGTGGCGCTGCGGCAGACTTCTACCCGGGAAGTCTTCTGACACTTCGTCATCATCAGATACTGTGGCGCTGGTCTTCTTCTTCATCCTCTGAGTGGCGCTTGGCCTCAGAGGCCTGTTTCAGAGTGGCGCTGCCCCTAGGAGGCTGTATCTGGGTGGCGCTTGATGTTTCAGGGACTCAGGGGGTGTTACGGGTGTTATTCWGGGTTGGGGAGTGAAGCGCTGCTCATTTCTGAGCAGCGCACTGTAGAACTGAAGGTATCCTGACAATTCGAGACTCTGAGTTTTATAAACAGTGTGATACTGTGTTTAGACTATCATTGTTTCATTGTTTCCTGG
The DNA here is from genome assembly GCA_003427395.1 of Chara braunii. Classification (NCBI taxonomy): domain Eukaryota; kingdom Viridiplantae; phylum Streptophyta; class Charophyceae; order Charales; family Characeae; genus Chara; species Chara braunii. The sequence continues at coordinate 443,963 of BFEA01000547.1, read as the reverse complement.
ATGTGATCTGCTCGGCTTTTCTCTATGACTGGTTGTGAGGATTGAGTGAAGTGAATTGCGCTTTCAGTGTACCCTGTCATATCGCCTGGTCAAGTCTTCCGCTGTGTTTATCTCTCCCTGTGCGGTGTGATACTCCTATCCTCTCCCCTTCCTTCTGTGTATGTATGGGCATATGCGGAA
>BFEA01000547.1:422322-433362 GCA_003427395.1 Chara braunii | reverse complement strand
GGATTGAATTTGGATTTTTCTCTTTTCGCGCCGTGCCCGCGCGCGCATTCCACGACGCGCGAAAGCAACCGACTTACTTCATCGGACCAACACGGAGGATTTCAGTTCCGTCTGTGTCCCCACACTCAATTTCCAAAAATCCTTGGCACACCCCATCGTGCTGTTTTTCTGGGCCTTTTTTCGCACATCTAGCACTCCGAACGAAAGACAGCACAGGGCGTGAGGTTGGTATCAGAGCTGACACGTGTCGGTGCTGACGATAGTGAGTCAAACTGGCGAAAGGTAGGAGAAGTCCTCAAGTGACTCGTCGAGATCGCCCGGTGACCAGGTCTCAATCTGGTGCGGTTGCACCTGCCATGCCGATGGCAGACGGTACTAGAGTGATCGTTAGCATTCCTGCCCCTTTCCCCTTCTTCCCCAACCATACCCATCCTGAGGCTTGGTTGGAAGCCGTCGAAGCTCAAGGCTATAGCGCGGGTGATCTTCCCCGTGTTCTTACCTTGCTACTCCGCAATACGTCACATGACTGGTTTAAAAAGCATACATGGGTAGATTGGAATACTTTCAAACAAACCTTATTGGCCCGATTCGATACGGTCAGTGAAGATGCCACCTGGTACGTGCTCAAAACTCGACCACAAGGACCAGGGGAATTATTGTCCGATTTCGTGGATCGATTTCAAACCACGTTACTGGTTGTTTTTTTCAAGAAAGAGAGAAGTCCATTTACACTCTATTTTATTTAATTGACAGAGAACTTTGAAATTATCTTTTCTTTCTAAATCTGGGCGAGACGAGAAATCCGCTCGAGATCTGTTCATCGATCACCTACGAAGTCCGACGTTGAAAGGGAAATTACAGAAAAAGGTCCCGYCGAAGACACACCAGCTATCGGCTATCATCGCTAAAGCATTGGAACTGGACCTGGCTGATACAAAAAAATATATCAGCCAGGGAGACAAGGATATTACAGATACCATACGGGATGTAGCGGCAAAAAGGCGATCGTGGCTGCGAGCGGTAGAACGGTTCTATACCCGCCCCAACCATTACCTTCCTGACGTGATCGTTTCCGATATCCCGCCTGTTTCGTCTTCCTCTCCCCTGGTGAATCAACCGATCGCGACAATTAAAAGCGGAAACTCACCCGAACCCCCCTCGCCGGCCATAACCAACTTACATCTTGCCCAGATGATCCATACGGCCACTACCAAGCAGTCCGAATGGATTAGCAACTTGATCCAAATGCAGGCCGCTCATATGGAGCGGATGAAACAGATAATGAACAGGCTAATTAAGCCTAGCTCGGCCCCTGCTCGGCCTGCCCCCGCGTCATTTTCACTCTTGCTTGCCCCGCCTGCACCAGGGTATGCACCTCAGTTCCCTCACCCAGCTAATCCCGCAGGAAAGATCGAGTGTTTTAACAGCAAACAGCCCGGACATTTCGCCCGAGACTGCCCGCAGCCAAAGCGTAGTCAGCCCCCACCTGCGGCAGCCCCTGTGGCCTTGAATCAAGGACGAATGGCCGCTGTGATGGATACGGCCCAGGGAGGAGAACTCGTAGCATATGCCCCAGAACAACTTTCCCCCTCTACGACAACGGCGTCGACATCAGGAGCTTCTTCCTCTGACGTTGCTGACGTGGTCGACCCACTCGAATATCTTCATCTTGCAGGCATGGTCGGAGCGATCCGATCGGCCCCTGATGATCTTGAATGGGTCGATCGCGAATCCACTCCTGGTCCGCAGTTTCAGACAGGAGAAATTGACGTGTTACGAGCACTCAAGCAATTAGATATTCGTGTTCCAATCCCGGTGGGACATCTGCTCACCATATCTGTAGCGGCGAATGATAAACTTTTGCAACATTGTCAGAAAAATCAAAACCGCTTCACCTATCAGCGCGTACAGCGAATGATGAAGAAGAAGGAAGAGGGCGAGGAAGTTACATCGCCCGAACCCGAAGTCGGCGAACCTGAGGCCGCGCCTATAGCAACGATCTCTTTAGCATAAAAATATCACTTCGTACAAGCTCGGCCATTACTGTGGAAGAGCGCGGAATGTGATTGTGAAGTTTGGGGCAAACCATTTAACGCCCTTATCGACACAAGGTCTTCTGCAGTAGCCGTATCATTAGACACTGTCAGAAAGACGGGACGACTTGGATTCATTCTTCCTCAAACTGGCAAGGACAATTATGTCTCAGCCGACGAGGAAGCAATGAACATTGTAGGCATTATTGAGAATGTGGTTGTAAAGGTTGGACGAGTGCACGTCCTCGTCAACGCGCTCGTGATAGATGTGCGTTCCTATTCCGTGTTGTTGGGACTACCTTGGGCGATGGCGGTGGGCGCACGACTGCATTTCGATTCGAAACAACTGGTGCTCACTTAAACTGGGGGAAAGCCTCAAACTATTCCCTTGCGAATTTTCACCCGAACGATAAAACGAACCCCTGACTCGGCCCAAATAGGGATGATTCGATACATTAATCCCGAGGAGTGTTCTTCCTCGGACATCGATAGTGGAATCGGGGAACATGAATATGAAGAAGAGTTGCCTAGAGAACATGAATGGAAGCACCTAGTCGAACTTTTCGAACACGAAATTCCCAAAGAATTTCAAGTGTGGCCCGACACTGCCCGAAGCTTCCACGTGGATTTAGGAGACAGCGTGCTTGCGCCTCCGATAACCCACGCTAGTCCTTTAGTCCTACTCGGGGAACCCATATGACCTGGCCGATAATTTGGAACCCCCTCGCACCTTGTACGAAGGAGCTCTCTCCTTACGAACGCGTTATCAGCAAACGGAACAGTATTTGGATGTTTCTCTTTTTCCGCTCAGATCGTTACTAACGACAGGAGCCACCATCGCCTTGATTAAACAGGAGGCGGAAGCACCAGTAAGTGATGTACCTGATCTGATGCAAGAAATGACGGATCTAACGGGGCTAACTGTGGAACCGACCTCGGTTGGTTCAGAGACCGATGCTGAAACTAAAGAAACGGAGATGATTAGCCCCGCTGAGTTCCAGATGATAGCAACCGTCTTCTCTGTTCGCACCAGTAGTTCCGTCTTCTCTAGTGTCCATGCTCGGCGGGAACGGCCGGTTGATTGGGTTGATATGCCCCTTAAGATTTTCGGGGAATCAACAATCATCCTACCGGGTCACGTCCCCGTGGAACTTCAGAAATCATTAATTTGTGTGTTAAATGGTTACGCAGAAGTATTGAGCATACACGATAATGACATCGGCTTAACTAATGTGATCAAGCATGCCATTCTTACGGGAGACTATCCACCCATTAGCTACGCTCCCTACCGATACTCTCCAGCTCAACGAGCGGCCGCTTTTCAACGGATTAAAGAATTCGAAGCTAATGGATGGATCGAACCCGCAATAGGTCCTTGATCTTTTCCCGTAGTGATCGTGCCTAAAAAGGCCGGAGGGATCCGCATTTGCATTGATTATCGAAAGTTGAATGATATCACGATCAAAGATGTGTACCCCCTCCCCCGGATTGATGAGTTGTTGGATGCGATTGGGAGTGCTCGATTTTTCAGCAACTTTGATGTTCGTCATGGATTCCATCATCTTCTTGTTCGAGAAGAAGATCGTCCCAAAACGACATTTGTGCTTTTCGAGGATACGTGGCAGTGGATTCGATGTCCGATGGGTATCTGCAACGCCCCCGCGACCTTTCAGCGAGCCATGAACATGGCTTTTCATAATTTCGTGCGGAAGACTCGTTTGGCGCAGAGCATCATCAACTATTGCGTGATTGTGTACATGGATGATATCTTGGTGTGCTCGAGTTCCTACGAGGGACACGTGCAACACATCGAATCGGCACTGCACGCGTTACGAGATGCAGGTTTCAAAGTGGCGCTTGAGAAGTGTCAGTTTTTTCTTGCCACCATTTCCTTCTTGGGACACGTGGTGACAAACAAGGGACTCCAACCGGAGCCACAGAAGGTGGCAGCTGTCAGGGATGCGCCGGTGCCTACGACTATCACACAAGTTCGTGCCTTTCTGGGCCTGGCCTCGTACTACAGAAGATTTATTAAGGGCTTCGCGGCGATTGCGGGACCCCTCACAAATCTGCTGCGCAAAGATCAGCCGTTCATCTGGACGCCGGAGTGCGATCAAGCGTTTTCCAAACTCAAGGCCGCTCTCATTTCGGCTCCGGTGCTTATAAGACCGGACCCCGAAAAGCCTTTTGTTCTCATCACTGACTGACAGCCAGAGGCAATTTCGGCAATCCTTGCCCAGGTGGGACCAAGCGGACTCGAGAGTGTGGTGGAGTATGCGTCCAAATCGGTGCCCGCCTGCAAGCGCAATTACGCCGCTCCAACGGGAGAATGCTACGCGGCTCTCTGGGGAATCCGTCACTTTCGCGCTTACCTGTACGGGCGAAAGTTCACCCTGGTAACTGATCATGAGCCCCTGTTGGCTCTGAAGAAATCGAAGGATTACTCGGGCATGATCGGGCGATGGGCAACGGTGCTGCAGAGCGTGGATTTTGACATTCGTCATCGGAAGCACGAGAGACACGGGAATGCGGATGGACTGACACGACTGCACCGGCCTGAGAAAGTTCCGAAGAATGAGGAGGTGATTCCGTGGAATGAACCCAAACAGGAGATCGGACCTCGGTACGGCCAAGTGGAGATCTTATCAAAGCAGTAAGCGACACGAGGACTAATTTGTCTCTTCCACCCTCTCTGCAATACAGTTTCATCCCTTCCTCCTCTGCCAACATGACTACCCCACCTGCCTCTGCAACCCCTTCATCTCCTACTAATTCTGCCCCTCTCACGTCCTCAGCTCTCTTGCCACCCTCCCCGATAAATTCTGTTATTTTTGCACGTGCATTGCACGGGTTTAAGGGGTCGACTGTCATCCTTTCGAAACCGGGTTTGTCGACTGGGTAAAATGTGCCACATGTGTCAATGGTGCGCACGGGGCCTGCGTTCGATATCGGACAAGTAACAAGGAATGGAGGTGCCCCCTGTGTAGAACGAACAAACTCCCCACGGAGGTTTGATTCGAGGCCGCCCGTACGGACGGCCTTGAATACGACGAAAAATACCAACGACCAGAGGTTTGGACGGATAAAATTTTATTGACGAAATTAGCGGGATTATCATTGGGTCACCTCCCCAAACACGACAGACGTAGGGCGACCGAGAGATCTCGGGACTATCGATGGATCAACGGTCATTTGGAAGAGCGTAAAACTGACGGATCGGGCTCGTGGTTGACGGTTCCCCATCCATTCCAGAGATATGATTGGATCCGATCTGCTCACGAAGAACAGGCCGCTCATTTCGCGATACGTGTCACGGAGGCAACTGTAGACCAGAACCGATGGTTCTGGTCCAACATACGAGATGATGTCAAATACATTGTCGCCAACTGTCTCGTCTGTGCCGCTGATCACGCCCCAATTCGAGGACCAAACACGATAGTACCAACGAAAGTAGAGCGTCCTTTCCAGCGAGTCGGTATGGACACAACAGATATCGATGTGCCACCTGGCCCAAGCCGCTTTGAATATTCTATCCTTTTAGTATTAATTGACCATTTTTCCAAATACATCGAAGTTTACCCCTGCAAGACCCGCAAAGCCGCAGAAATAGCCACGTACATCGATCGGTTCCTCTATACCCATCTAGATACGGAAGAAATTCTAACCGACAATGGGTCCAAATTCAAGGGAGAAGTAGAGGAACTGCTCGCACGAAGGGGCGTCACGCTCCGACATACGGCACCCCACGTGTCTAAGTCGAACGGGTTGGCTGAGAACGCCAACCGTATGATTAAAACCGCCCTTCGTAGGAATTTAGCGGCACACGACCCGCGTTCGTGGCCCAAGATCGTGTATCAGATCGTCGGGATCCACCGGGCCACCCCTCACGAGTCCACGGGGTTCACCCCTTTTCAGCTTCGTACTAATAGCCTCCCCTGTGTCGACCACCGGAGTAACTCGGAAATGGCCGAACCAGGGGGTAGAGACACGCGTACAGCTCTCAAGGCCAAGGCCAAAAGGTACAACGAATTAATGGAGTGGGCTGTTCCGAAGCTAGCCCGAAAAAGATAAAGGATGACAGATCTGGCCCACGGTAGGCAGGTCCGTAGCTACGAGGCTCGAAACGAAAATGTTGCGCCCCAGCATCAATATAAATTAGGGGACCTAGTGCAGGTACGTAAATGTGCACGCGACCGCAAACTCGCTCCCAAGTTCTCTGGCTGCTTTCGCGTTGTCGAGCTCAGTCCTAACGATGCCAACACGGTGTGCATCGCGCCTGAGGCTAGTGCCAGCCATAGCTCTGTCCCCATCGTCCGACATACCTCCTACCTCCGTCTTCTTCCTCCTTCTGATCTTCCTCCCTCTTCTTCCTCGGAAAGCGAGGAGAACCACGACGATCTAACTCTCTCTCCCTCATGTCCTTCGTCCTCCTCTCCGACCTCGCCATGAGTTTCATCACGGAGCGGGCTCTTGACGAACAACTGTTGCAGCCACGTGGCCACATCTCAGAGATTCGGCAAGTTTGTCACCCGCGGCTCAATACGGATCTTCGGCGTTTAGCGCAATTTTTCTGCGACGTGGGTGTGTGTGCCGCCGCCGCGTTTCGAATCAAAGGGAGTCCTCACGCAGTAGTATTTGCGGAGGTAATCGCAGTTCATCGGCGCGCGGCTCCCAGAACGAGCCACGTCACCACGGTTGCAGCGTTCAGCGGCGACATCAGCTCGGTTAATCCGCAGTGGCATACCACGATCTTGACCTCGCTGCGCGAGTGGACAGAGCAGGTGTCCAACGTGTGGCAGCACGTCTTCGCCCGACCTGGATACAACCTCATCCCGATCTTTGCACCGGATCTTCGCGACATCCGCCGTTCTCCACTCGAGCGGCCAGTTGCGATCCCCACCCTCGTCCCCTTTCCACGTTCCCAATGAACCACGCCGATCCTCACGCTCTTTTCTCTCTATCTTCGGTCTCCCCTCTCTTTTCCCCACCTTCTGGCAATCCGATCTTCATCCTTCTCTTTCCTTCTCGTTCGAGCCTCTTTCCGTCCCTCTTATCAATCCTGGGCATTGGCGGCTGTGGCGCAAAACTTTTGACGAGCTGTCTTTCTGCTTGGCCAAAGTACAGGTGACGTGGACGCAGACCAGCGAGCATCCTGCGTGGATCGAAAATCCGGAGCTGCTGATCATCCAAGCTTGGAGGACTAACGTCGAAGGCGATCTTCTCGGCTTTCTTTTTGGATCGGTATAGTCGGGCCGCCGCCAGTTGATTGCGCAGGAGATCATCGCGCCAATCGTGCAGTTGGCGGACGACCTTTCGCCCGACATCTATTCGCAAAGCGGCGACAGCCCTGCTCCGTACATTCTTGAGCGATCATTGGATCCGTACCTTCAGTGGACTGCGTGCTTAGAGGAGCCCAGGGACGAAGATACTCTACCATCCCGGCAGGAGTATCTGAAGTCATAAATCATCATCCCTCACGTCTTCTATCCGAAGGCGGAGGAAGTGGTGGTAGACGATGACGACGAAGAAGACGACGACGAGGAAACGTCGGAGGAGGGAAGCTATAGCGAGTATAGCGAGGGCGAGCTGAGTGAAGGAGAAGAAGGGACCGAGTCTGAGTGGGAAGCTTTGCCAGAGGAAGCGGCGCATACGGGAACGGAGGCGGAAGATCCGAAAGCAACACGAAAGCGCGAAGAAATTGTCACCAGGAAACGCCAACTGGAGTTCGCCAGTGGAGCCAGCCTGCGCATCGGTAACGATCCGACCGAAGATGGCGACCCTGCAGCCGCCACCTCAAGCACCGCGTGACGGAGACGGAGCCGATCCCCCTCCTCCTCCAACCCCACCCGTCCCCCAGTTCGCCCACGTACCAATGCGGGCGATAGGCCTTCGTCCTCGGGCGCTATCCCGCCGACCCCTTGATTTTCTCACCCTCGAACAAATCCGCACCTCTGTCACCTTCCCCCTCCATCCCTTCCTCCCCCATCTCTTCCGCGACTTCTACTCTACCCACCTACTCGCTACCGTCCACCCCCACGCATCCCTTCAGCCCGCTGCTCCCACGTTTTGCTGGCATATCCTGCTGTTCAGCACTGCATGGGAACGATGCAACGTGGTAGAAGTCTACTGCGTAGCCACGGGGACAATCCCCGTCTGCCGCCACTACGAGTTCTTCCGAGCAGCGCTTCTCCGCACCCTCTCATCCTTCTATCGCGATTACCTCGCTTCCCTCCCTCGCAGCGGCGATCACTTCCCTCACTTCCACCGGATCATCCGATATGAGGAGCTTCCGGTGACGGTAGAAGGGATGAATCGTTACCTACCCCCTCTTCCTCCCCGTCGTCCCCGAGAGATCCCGTCCATGTACCGCCTCTATTGGCCCATTCCAATTAGGAGGTAGATCCCAATCGCATCACTATTCCCCCCCCCCCACCACCACTTCATCCAATCAGCAGCGGAAAGCGACATGAATCAATAAGCTTCGCGAAGATCACGCCACCGACGATGACGTCAACCTACGCTCTGATTCGACGGGCAGCGATAAACTGCGGTGCAGAGCACACGGAGGGCCCACGGACGACGATGGCGTCACCTGGACGACCATTGATGATTCTAGCCGCATAATAACAATTGAAGATGGCGTCAACATGGGCTCTGGCTGGATCGTCTGATGAGACACTCAGTTCCTCATACATCATTTTATTCTCTCTCTCCCTCTCTCCTTCTCTGCCATAACATGCAATTAGGAGATCGCATAATTTTGGAACCCCCTGCGCGTCACATATGTGACGAACTACTTCCCGAACCCGTGCTMTCTTTCGTACCCTTTTCTTTTGCTTGTATCATACCAAACCCCCCCCCCCCCTAAAAACCCCGTTTCGTTTTTTGATTTCGGGTGCCGCGTTTTTGGCCCCCATCTTCCGAAAAAATTTTGTGATTCTTTCGTTTTGCTTTCTTTTCTTTTTGCACGTCGGGAAAGGCATGGGAAATCACACGCGCCTTAGCGAGTGCATTGGGAATTGGGCCTGACAGTTGGGAATTCCGGGATAGGCGGAACTTCGACGTGTCCATTTTGTGTGTGAAGGTTCTCGGTCACGTTGGGGAAAACTCTCGGAATTTTGTGAGGATACAAATAGGCGTAGGATTTTCTTTTCCCGCGTCGCTCTTTTGCGCGCGGATATGGTGATTTCAATTTTGAATTGGTTTAGGACGTAGGCGAGCTGTACCTGTTTCGGTGCCTTTTTCTTTTGTTTTTGTTGACGGCGCCACCCATGCAGAAGCTTTCTCCTCTCAGTCCCCCGCATCGCCCTCTCCCGCGCTCCTTTTTCCTTCCCTCCCCCCTTGTCCTCCTCTTTCCTCGTAACTGTTTTTCTCCCTCCCTTTCTCTCTCCTGCTCAGTTCGTTGCGCGCCCATTTCCCCTTTCTTGATGGTCTGAATCTTGGACCCGTCTTGCGCTACTTCTCGCGCCTTTTCTTCTCTCCAAGCAAAGCTCGTGAAGTTCGGTCGATCCTTCGATTACTCTTGCCCACCAATCAGACGCGGGGTACGGTAGGATCTGCCTATCGCGCGACGAGTCTGATTGGTTAATCTGGAGTTTCGAAGCATCAACATGGCTTCCCCGAAGCGCTCCTCTCAATGTCTTCTCCTCCTGCTTCCCCTCTTAAACCTCGACTTTCACCCTGCATTTTCCCTCCCTTGGCTCCCTCCTCGCTGCTATAAAGTCCGCAAGCGCGCCCGCAAATCTCTCTTACGTTCTCGACTCTCAAGCCAGCTCCAGGGAAGCAGTGGTTAGGCAGAGTATTTTGTGCGAGTCGAAAAGTCCTGTTGGGCTGACGATAGGCTGGCTGGTTGAGCGCTTGATCGCCACGACGGACTGTGGGGTGTGGGCGAACCGCGCCGAGTTTATGTCAGTGGGGTGACGATCGCAGTGGTGGGAGTTAGCACGCGACGGACGGGATCGTCGGTGCGGGTATGAGGATCGATGATTGGAGTCGAGTGAGTGATGGGCCTGGGGCCATATTGGAATCCACGGCGAATGCGCCTTTGTTCAAGTTGTTGCGGATTTTTTATCTCCGGTGTGAGTGTACGGCGGCAACGCCGAACTTCCTCTTCTAAGATTATGTCCTCCTCTATCTCGACACTCGTCCCTTCTCTCTCTCTCTCTCTCCCTCTCCTCTATTTTTGAATGATGTCGAGTCTCGATCTCTTTCTCTCTCTCCAATGGGAATGAGTCTGCATGCTATTCCTGTGAGAAAGAACGTCTTCCGGAACTCTTCCATTAGTTTCCTAGGTAGTCCCCCTAGGCAAGAGTCTCGTCTTAGTGTCTTGTGAACGGTGGATGCGTGGGTATTATTCAGCGATCCATCTTTTATCCCTGTGCATGCCTCATTTTCGCACCTTCCACAGTGAACGTATGTATGGAGGGACGTGTCTTTCTGCGTTGATTAGACGATTGTCGTCGGGATTTTGTCCGAGAATGCAAGGGTGTTTAAATCTGTAGCCCCGAATACACAGCGCATGTCATCTGCCTTATGCTGCACGCTATCTGCAACCGATCTGCAGGGAAGCTTCGAAAAATAAGGCGTCTAAGATCAACATCGCGGTGGTTTACGGGAACCTGGGTCACGGTTCGGTCCCTTAGTTACATGCATGATCGAGCTGGTGAATGTTTTTTTCTCTTTTTTTTCTTTCTCTTCTTTGCCCTCGTGTCGGAAAGGATTGATTGGAAATTGCGCGAGTATTCCTCCCTGATGACGTCTCGGAGGTTTTGCAATTGATTGACATGTGGACTGACAAGCACCCTTCAATCGGGCGTCAGCCTCCCGTACCTCCCGCATCAACACGGCCTTTTCCTTACAACGAGGAAAGGACACGTGTATGCGAGTGGGACGTATGAGAAGTTGTCGCACAGATCGGCGGGCGATACTACTTCCCTCCGGCAAACCGTTGTTAAGGGTTCGTAGAGGCTGGGTTTGTTATTATCGACACGCACTTTCCACCCTACTC
>BFEA01000547.1:402981-421977 GCA_003427395.1 Chara braunii | reverse complement strand
CACGACGCGCGAAAGCAACCGACTTACTTCATCGGACCAACACGGGGGATTTCAGTTCCGTCTGTGTCCCCACACTCAATTTCCAAAAATCCTTGGCACACCCCATCTTGCTGTTTTTCTGGGCCTCTTTCCGCACACCTAGCACTCCGAACGAAAGACAGCACAGGGCGTGAGGTTTGCGCGTCACAACCACGTGTCTTGATTTTTATGAAACTGTGTCCTACCTGATATGAGATATGTAGTGTGTTGAAGTATCTTTGTTGTCCTCGACTCCTCGTCTTAAACCACTAGTACATGACATACATGGCCCCTACTCTAGTAGGGCGAAAGGCGACACCGGCCTCATAGTGAGGAGAAGCGGTTAATGGAAGGCCCAAAATTATTCGCTTTCTTTTTGCCTGTGCGTTTTTTTTATGTTTGTATTATGACCCTGCATAGTTTGTTCACAAAAGTTTTCGACAACATTGCTTGTAGTGATGCGGTGAAAAACTCCAAATTTTGGGCCTTCCATTAACCGCTAGTGCTATTGAGGAAGCGCTGGCTCCAACTTTTTCGGAGTAGGTGACAAACAATTGTCAACAAGGCTGGGGGCATGTACTAGCGGTTTAAACTGCCAGTTCACTGAAGCCAAGTAGGGCTCTCACCGGTTTACGAGGCAAGAGCTTTTTTATTCAGGCCGGGGCCGGTGGTAAACAAGGCAGGCCACTTTGAAAAGGCACAGTCGCAGGTTTGTGAGCCTTGGGGCTAGCTTCGTCAACTTAGGCTTGTGAGGACTTGGTGGTTTAACACCACCTCGAGAGCAACACTTGTACAAATGGTGGGGTGGACATGTGGGCTTGTGAGGACTTGGTGGTTTAACGCCACCTCAAGAGCAACAGTTGTACGGACGGTGAGATGGAGATGTACATCCGAGATCGTGATTCACATACCATCATGCGAAGGTGGTGTTGAGTTCAGCGCTAAGTATCTCTAGTGTGTTCCTTGAGAAGCAAACAGCTCAATGCCCCCCCTTGCCTCTCCCTCAGGACTGATGTCTCTTCTGTGATCTTGATGAGTGCATCCTTTCTTTTTTTTTTTCCCTTTTTCCGGGTGATGGAGTGGATCCTAGGACAAGGATATCTGAGGTAGTGCTCACGACAGTAGCACTTGGTGGTTGTCCCAGCGGAATTTGTGGACTGGTCTTGCGGTCGATCCTTAATACCTCTGTTTGGATATAGTGTGTCATGAAGTGTCGTATTATGAGCGTGTGAACCCCCGCATCGAGCAACGAAGGCAGTAATACTTTGGGAAAAGTTATAAGCCCCCCTCCCGCGACAAAACCTTTGTCTTCACTTGGTCCCACCGCTGCAAAACACTTCCCTGCCATTTTTGTACAGCGGGCGTTACCAGCTCAGCCAGGGTGCAAAAATCACACAAAAAGTGATTTGTGGGGCCTGCCGGACTGTTTGGGGACAAATGAATAGAAAGTTCTTGGTGTGGGGGGGATTCGTAACTTTTCCCTTACACTTTCCAGGTCGACCCACAGTGATCAGTGATGCACACTTCTTTCTGTCGAAGGACCTGACAACTCTATCCACGACCTAACTGGAAGCCTCACTTGGGTGTGTTTTGGCGCATGTGCTCTCCATGGTTGATATCTTGCTTTGCTGGATTTCTCTATGCCCGATGTGGTGCCAGTGGTGCTCTGTAGTAATTGTACCGAATCAATCGATCCCATTTGTGAAACAGTCCAGTATGCAAGTGGTTTTTCCCCCAACAGAAAAGAAAAGGACATCAGGGCGTTGCCCCTCTTATCCACAGTTGGTGACCAAACATAAAACTTCATTATTTTCCATACACACATCTGTGAGCCAGGAAACGTCACTCAAGTTCTCATCAAGCACCAGGGGGACATATGTATCTCCTTTGCTCTTCATTGCTTTTAAAACGGTCTTCCCTGTTGCGGTCTAGACTTCCAGTGGGGCATATCCTCTGCCAAGATCGCTCTTAGTGCTCCTGTGCGGTCACCCTGTGAACAAAAGAAAATATCAGCATTGATTTCAAAGCAACATGATATGCCTACACAGTCACCACAGCTACTGCTCTTCACCAATCCAAGACAACCATAACATAAGATCGGCAAAATGCCAGATGACGTTTCCTTAGTGTGTCTAGCACCCTAGCTCGCAGAGGCATTTTATGGTGCTTTGTACACCATCCGCTGCTGTTGTCCTCTCAGTTTCTCCGCAGTGAACCCTATGATGAATCGACTTCCTTATTTGTACAGAGTGAGAAAGTTGCCGAAAACAGACAAGTGCTGGCATCCTCTTTTTTTTTTTTTTTTTTTTCTTTTAACTGGGAACAAAGCTCCAATCTATTTGTGGGGAGCAGCACGTGCTGGGAACCGGGCCCAGCGTCCCATATGGAAATTTACATAGAAATTTGAGCATTTGAGGTACCGGGGCCATCCGGCTTTGGCTAAAAAGAATTAGAGCTACTTGGCAATTACTACATCAGTCTTCAAGATTGAGCAAGAATCAGAAAAAGACTCAACCCCCCCCATCAGTCCTCTTCACCACACTCCGGCAAGTCTTACTGCAGCAGAGCCACCATCTCCGCTGTTGCTGTACCCTATTTCCGTCCTACGAGCTAGCCCCCTCACTAGTAGGACGCTTGGTATCCGACCATCTACTTCACCCACTCACCTCATTGAGAAAAAAAACAGGACATATGCAAATCATCTGAAAACACTTGCTGTAATTCGAGAAGCATCGTCCTCCTAAGAAACGCTGCGTAGATCAAGGATGCTCCAAACCCTGGAAATCACTAGCAAACCCTTCCAAAGCTCTCCAACACTGTCTCACTCCCTGCCGAGCTCTTCCAGGTCTCACACCCCCACATCTTGCTGAGTTACAGGGCAACGCAACTCACCCCAGCTCCGACCAGCATCGTCCCAGCAGCAATCATTGGTTGTCCCGTGGAATGCCCACCCCAAAGCATCCCCATATCTCTCTACCAGGCCTCACGCCCCTGCATCAGCAGGTTACAGGGCAACACCCCAGCACCGGCCAGCGTCGTTCTGGCATCGAACAGCCGCAGATCACCGAGTGCAACAGCATCGAAGACACCTAAAAGAGGATGCTAGAAGTCCCCAGAGTCCTGAAACATTTTTTACCCCCAAACTAAGAACAAAAGAAATTTTAGGACGGCATGGAAAACTATATGAACGTGGAGTCAAAACTGAAAACAGCCTACAATCCAGAATCCCCCCCTCAACAGACGGAAAGTCTGTCCAGGCTTTCAGTCTTCGTACCAGAACTCACTTGATCTCATAACCCCTTCATGCTAGGGTAACAGGGCACCGCAACCTTCCCCAGTACTGACCAACCTAGTTCTGCCGGACAGGAAGTGCCTTCCTCCCTCGACACTACCCTTAACGGCAAGCCCCTAAACAGGTTACAGGGTTAATACCCCGGCGCCCGCTTCGTCGAATGATCTGGTTATGCCTTCCACCCTCGGCATAACTCCACAAGCCTCAAGCTCCCCCCCAGGTCACAGAGCCAAAGCTCCAGCACCAAGCTATGTCGTCCCAGCCTCGTTCTTCTGACCTACTTGCCTAACAACCATTCCTTTATTAAAGGCCTCTTGACTAGATTCCATCCTACAGTTCTAACCCCCCTGTGCCCTCCTTTAATGAATTTTGACTCAGACCAAGACAGAGAAACCCCTTCTGCTTCCATGAAACGAGAGGAAGGGAAGGAAAAATACCCCTTCGTCCTGTGGTGGCTCCGGTGTCCATTCGAGGCTCAACTATTCATAAAGGACTCTCAATAAAAAACGGCGATTACTCCTCCCTCAAAAACATCCCTCTGTCCTTACACCGCCTCCGCCGGAAGGTGCCCCCTCACCACACCGTCCCTAGTTCAAAACAGCCCCCTAAACGGCCATTCCCGCTCCCTCAGCAACATACAATTCCCCCTTAGGTATGCACCCGCAGAGCTGGAATTCCCCCTTTCCTCCTGTCTCACCCCCTCCCAGTCAAACAGCCCTCTCTCCTCTCAACTTGCTATATTCAGCACCCCTTGTCCCCTCTCCCCAACCGCCATGCTGATCCGACCCGAAAATCAGCACGGCCCAAAAAAAGGACAATCCCACAATACCGCCCCCACCCTCTCAAGGAGGACACCTCCCACCTTGTGTAGCCCTCGCAGGGAGAAGCTCCAAACCTGAGGAAATAACCCCGATCAATATTTATGAGCCCAAACCCAACAAAGATCACGTTGAGCCTCAAGTTTCCATACCCCCAAAGCAGATTAAAAGATGTCGACAAAACCAGAAAAAGGCACCATGACTAAATACTGAGTAAAAACTAATTACCATTGAAATCAGAAAAATCCATCGAGATACAAATGAGATCGGGAAAAAGAAAATCGCTCAGATCGAATATAGGTTGAGTAAAAACTAATTACCATTGAAATTAGAAAAATCCATCGAGATACAAAGATTGGGAAAAAGAAAATCGCTTAGATCGAATATAGGTTGAATGCCTTTAGAAATCCAAATAGGAAAAACGCAATAGAGAAACGATTTTGATGTCCATCCGGACTTTCGACTCTGTTTTCCATAACATAGGGTTCAGAAAAACGCTCAAACCGTAAATCAGGAAAATGCTAATCAGAAAAAATTATCATATGAATAATTAGGATTACAACGTAAAAAGGATAAACCGATGGCACCATTATTGGATCGTCATCAGTGGATGAATCGACATAGAAGGATCAAACAAGCAATGCAAAATCAAGAATTCCATATCCAGAAAAAAATTAAGAACTACAAAATCAGGAATAATAGTTGTAGGTGCGTAACATATCAGGAAACAGATATCGAGACCGACAAACACTATCTAAGAATCTCGTCGTAAAGATTCCATCAAGGTCAAACTGAAGAGGAAAAACAACTTACCCTTAACATCCCTAAATGCACCCCCCCTCTCTCCAAACCTCACCTCCTCGCTTCATCGGCTTCTCAAGCAACTCCGCCGCCTGTGATTGACAACCATTCAACCAACCAAATAGACCGAACGATGATGATAGTAGGACCACAACTAGGGTTGCCGTCACAACATACCAAACCACGTCGTGAGACTAAGCCGCTGGGCCCGCCAGCCGCCCCTCGCAGGTAGCCCGAAGAGTTGAGGGGGTGTCCTCGTTGCGGAAATCACCACCTGTAGGAGACTTTACTCCCTCATTCCTCCTCCCCTTCTTCCTAGTAGCCCTCTCCCTCCAACCCGTGAAACCCTACCTTACCTCCCCTTTCTCCCTCCCACAGTGCTCCTCCTCTCCACCAAGACCTTAGTGTGAGATGCGCTACCCAACGACGTCCAGACACGCTCCTCCATAACCCCATGATCCCTCTCCCACCTCCTCCTCGCGTCAATCTTGCCATCGCAGCGCTGCCACCGCTCCTCGTTCCTGCCCTCTCCGCGAGGCCTGCTGTCGCGTCCAAACGCCGGGCGGCGGAGCGCTCCCGGGAGCGCTCCGCCGCCACTGTCCGTTGTAAAGCCCAGGTTCAAGTGCTGGCATCGTCAAACAGGTGCCCTGCTCTTTTTGAAACCTTACACCACTCGAAATTCAGGCACTGAAAAAAAATAATAAAAAACATCGGGAAGTTAACAGTGGGGCCATGTTATAAGAAGTGTTACGATCCTGGTCATTCCCAAAGTGCAAATGCACAATGAAAGACAATGCCACCCAATTGCGAAAGAAATGAAAGCACTTGCAAAGAGATAGAGACAAGAGGAGAGAGAAAGAAGAAGAAGAAGAAGAAGAAGAAGAAGAAGAAGAAGACGTACACCAGCAAGACCAATGACAATTCCCCCTTCTCTCTCCACCTTCCTCCTCCTCCTTCACTTCGCCTTCTGGACGAAGTTCCCTCTTACTGCTGACTCAGCAACAACAACAAGTCCACCATAGCTATGGATTCCCTCCTCCTTCCTCCTCTCACATGCCTAGGCTATGGCGGACTACTGCGGGCCCTGCCCTCCTGTCCAGAGGACAACCCAAAGCAGCTATGGCGCTGCACTCCTGTCCAAAGGACAACCCAAAGCAGCTATGCCACTGCTGACTGATCCGCCATGCCAGACTCTGCCTCGAGCTTCCTTGGTGCGGCACTACCCCAACTGGGGCCTTCCAGATGCAGCGCCCAACAAGGTGATGAAGAGGGTGTCGACCATAGCCAGGTAGGTGCCTCGCCACGTTCCTCCTTCGCCCCCTTCTTCCTCCTCCTCAGGCTGGGCTGCTCACCATAGCCAGGCTGAGCGCCAGCTGCCCTTCACCTCCAGGCAGCGCTGTACCAGTCCAGCGCTGTGCTCCAGCAGCACGTCGCCAATCCTTGCATACCGCAAATGAGGAGGAGCAAGTAGCTCCTCCGGAAGATATAGCGGCCTACTGGCCTCTTGGGCGGTGACTTCCTAGGCCGAGCGGCCTCCCAGCAACCGGTACCTCCTCCCTTTCGGAGGGAAACATCATTGCAGGCTCTGCTATCCTCCAGACAGGCCCTAGACCTGGGCTACTTGGACTGGTTCCGGCCTACCTCTAGCATACCGCTCCGGACAGGCCCTAGACCCCAACTTTTTGTCTTCTTCTGCTCGGCCTCCAGTACCCGACACTTCTACCACTACTTCAGTGGTACCGGCCTACCTGCTACTCGAGTGTTTTTCCCCTCTGCTCTAAGTGCCGTGGGCCTACCCCCCACTACTCGAGTGTTTTCCCCCTGCAACCCTCAAAGTCACGGCCACAGGTAAGTACCGGCCCTGCGGGGCCTTTCAACCAACAAGTACCCTTGCGGGTCACACACACACAGGCATGGAAACCAGCAGGCACGCACACACACAGACATGGGAATCACAGCAGAATGCGGCTCAGCAAGGCATTCATTCCAGCGGCAAATCCCAGATATCAGCAGTGTTCTCAGTCTGTGTTTTGGCGGGTCATTACAGAAGCATGGCCCCACTGTTAACTTCCCGAATGTTTTTTTGTTTTTTGTTTTTTTCAAAATCATAGAAGCTGGAACATTAATGGGTTAGGCAATATACTTGACAAGGAAGAAAAGTTGCATGACATAATCAAAGGGTTAACAACATACACACAAATAAACCAGCAGACATCATATTGCTACGAGATGTGTTCAGCAGAACACAATAGAATTGGAGAATTACTAGTAAGGAAACCGGGAGGAGTAAGGGACAAAGTATGGTCTTCAGATAAAGCAACAAGTATGGAAGGTACGGCAATCCTCATTCTCAGGTCATCTCGTTTTTACACTGCAGGCTTTGTCTTGGGTACAGAGGCAGATATGGAAAGGGGAAGGTGGTGCCTCATGGAAAGAGGAAGAATTCTGAATAATCAATGTTTATGCACCAGACAACCCATCAGAAAGAATGACCTTTGTAACCAACATCGGACAATTAATCACCCCCCATTCTAGCAGGTGACTGGAATGCTACTCTAGAGTCTAGACCCCTCTATGGACAGGATATCCAGATCTTCAGCCACTCTACCCACACAAGAGGCGGTACCTCTTCAAAAGTTGATGATGGACCATAACTTGGTGGAACCATACCGTACTCTTCACACTGGGGTAATGTTGGTTAACGCGAATCATGCCCACCACACGATCTTCTCATTCATCGATTACTTCCTACTATCGGAGACACTAATGGGAACAGCCAAACGTGAGGAAATTTCGCCGCTTGCATCGCACCCTGGCTTAAACCACAAACCTACTGAACCCATCCTTTAAGAGCTCAAGCTTTCATATACTCGAACCTTTTTTTTTTTTTTTTTTTTTTTTTTTTTTTTGTACAAGCTCCATCTATTGGTGGGGAGCAGCACCTGCTGGAAACCGGGTCCAGTGTCCCATAGATACAACCATTTTCTCACAAATTGGCACAAACTGGGAACCGGGCCCAGTGTCCCTACTAGAAAATCCAATTAGCCTAAGAATGGAATTTTGAAAATTGAGATACCGGGGCCATTACCCGGCTTTGACTCAAAGAAATTGGAGCTACTTTTATTTTTTTTGGCTAAGAAGTATTGATCTACTCAGAAAATTACTGTAGAAAACTTCAGAAATGGACAAAATTTCAGAAAAACAACTCAGAGACCCCCCAACGGCTTCTGACGATTTCTGAAAGGAGTAGAAGAAAAACTTTAGAACTACCCTCCTGTTCTCTCCCCAACACAGAGGGGAAAGGAGAAGACAGCACCTCTCCGCTGTGAAGAGAATTAGCATTGCCCTCGATCTTCCCAAAATCCCTCGCCCTCCTGTCCTTGAGCTGCCCCCGTCGAGAGGAGCCCCCTTCTCCTCAGTGACCCCAACTCAGGACAAGCCCCCTAACAGACCACCGCTCCCTAAAGAACAAACAGTTCCCACCAAAAGCCTGTTCCTGCAGAACAACGGTCCCCCAACCCCTCTTCCAACCTTCTCCATGTTGGAAAATACCCCCAAGGGTGTTCAGCCAAATTTTCCAAATGGGCGTCCAGGAATGTTGGTGCAATCTGAAGGGAGGGTATTCACCCAATGCGTATAGGTGGGAGTGGTTCCAAGAAAGCTACCTCTCTCTCGTACAAACGGTAGCCAAAATCTCAAGGAGACTAGCAAACAATAGAAAGCAGAGAAAACAAGCTTTGGAAACAACTTTAAAGATAACAGAGACAAATCTGATTGACCAGCCATCGTCCCCGCTCTATACAAAACTCAAGGGTCCGCTCAATTGAAGGTCTAAAGACGCTCTCAGACACACCCCGAAACAATAACGGACAGCAGTGGAATGTATAACATGCAAAAACCTTCTACGAAGAACCCTATCAAACGAAGACCCCTACCCCGTTCACCCCCAAGCATTAGAGAAGCAAGGACTAGAATGCTACAGTACCTGAACAGAACAATCCTCACAAGAGCAAGCAGAATCTCTAGACAAACCTATCACTTTGGAGGAGCTGCAGTTTGCAGTTCAAAGCATGCACAACAACAAGTCACCAAGCATTGACGGTCTGGTGAAAAAATTATGGGAAAAATTTTGGAGCTCATACGGTGTGGCATACTGATACCACACGGGCCCCAGTTAGGGCCCGGTTCTGTAATCGGCACAGTTTAGGCCTAGGTACCAGGTCACGACAGTCCCAGCTAGGTCCAGGTAGGCCTAGGAACCGTCGGTTCAGTTAAGGGTCCGGCAGGCCTCGTTTAGACCCCACCAGACCCAACGGCTAGTTGTTGAGGCCCGGTACCGGTCCATCGGTAGGCCCAGCCAGCGGCACAGTTTTGGCGCCCACTTTTCAGATTCCGAAATCGGATCTGAACCATTGGGCCTGATTAACGGTCCAGACCCGAAGGCCCTCAGTAGGACTGAGGCCTTCCCATCACTATATCAGCTGGGTACCAGCCTCAGTCGGTAGGTTAGTGGACATGAGGTTAGTCTTCAGGATTAGCGCAGCATTTCGGCGTTAGCAGATTTAACGCAGCGCTGCAGCGCTACCATGAGCAGCGAGGAGAGAAGGAGCTCAGCGGCAGAGAGGAATTAGCACAGCATTGGGAGCAGCGCTGGCCACCGGCCCAGCGCGGGGCCCAGCGCCAGTCCCTGCGGAGCCATAGCTACCGTATCAGGTACCTGGGAGGAAGGCCTTGCCTTCTCTCCCCCTTCTTCCTCCACCTCTCTCTCTCTCTCTCTCTGTCTCTCTCCGCCCCTACCTTCTCAATCTAAGTCTACTCCTAGGTTCTCCTGTGGACTACTACGAGTATGAAGGGTGGTTACGAATTCTGATGATATTGGAGACAGCGACATTGGGACTGTAGGTTGAGGACTACTCTTGGGATCTGATTTCATCTTCCTCTGAAGATGTACCTTGGCATTGTGAGATCGATATCTGAGACATTGTGAGACACTGTGTTCGTGACATTTCGGATTTTCGCTACCTCTGACATTTCAAGATACTATCTTTGGAAACATTGAGTTGACGTCATCTTCCCTCTCCTCCTCCCTTCGTCTCTCCTCTCCCTCCGTTCGTCCATGTGTGATCTCAGACCCTGGCCTTTCGTCTATGCCCAAGGCCAGGGCTTTCACGCCACTGATGCATGATTGAGAGTGTTCAATTGCAGTCTGAGTCAGGTCAGAGTCAGTCCATGGGTATCAACTCTTCCGCTGTATTTGTATTAACTCTGTATTATCTGGTCGATTCTGGGAATCTGCGCCACACTTATGACTGTGTTTCACGAGTATGCAACACTTTGGTATCGGAGCAGACCAGCATTGGATGACTCACCATTGATTGATTGATTGATTGATTGATTGATTGATTGATTATGCACACCTGTACTCTGTTATCATTAAATCGCAAGTTGCAAATTTTTTTTTCTTCGTACTTACATAGTAATTAGGTCGTTTGAATTATAATTTTAGGTTTTGCGGCTTTCTCCATACTGCGCACAATTAGGGAATCGCTAATCACGATTAACCTAATCAGCGCTAATTAGGGTTAGTCCTAACCTAATCTAACGACCTATCAAGTCCATGGGAAGTAAGTGCCAGCCAGGCACCACGCCAATTAATGCAGATCGGGCCTGAGCATGGCCACATTCAAACTGCATCTCCACGGAACTTTCACTTTTTGCAAAACGCATCTTTTATTGCGATTAAAGGTTGAATCTTCCCAGCAAATTGTGTATCTTCCTACTACCACTGATCTGCTACTTACCTCATGACCTCATAATGATGCTAAATTCTCCCGATTAAATTTTCCGAAATTATTAAAATTATGTTTAAATGTTTAAACTTGCTTAAACTTTATTCATTTTTTTTTACTTGTGCAAATTTAAATATTCTTTAATTAAATATTTAACTTTTGCTAAATTAATTGTTGCAAATTTAAATATTCTTTAATTAAATATTTAATCTTTTGCCAGAATTAAATTTTATTTAATTAACTCATATTTTCCGACCAAATTTTATTTAATTAAATAATTAAATATTTAATTTCTCAAAATTTGAAATTTTCGTGGGGGGGGGGGAATTTTTTTTTGACTAGTGTCAAGCTTCAAGGTCAGGGAAGAAAGGGACTGTCTGTGCATTGTTTGCCTCCCTCTTCCCTTCTTCCCACCCCTACCTTCTCCCTCCTCCTCTCCGTACTGCGGACTTCAGTCTCCGGCCACGTCAGCATTGTGCCACCTCAGCAGCAGGCCACGAACGCAGATTGCCACCTCAGCGTGCCACGACAGCCGAGTGCCAAATCAGCAGCGGCCACCTCAGCAGTGCCACATCAGCGGGTGCCACCTCAGCGGTGACACGTCAGCAGCAGACGAAGACCGGAATACTTAATGCGCCGTAGTCAACAGCTTGCGGAGCGCGGATCCACAGGAACCAAGCCCCAACAGGGACCTAAGACCCCTCGGATCCCGCGCAGATGACGCACGACCATGCCCGCTACCACTGACGCCAATGCACAAGCCAGCCCCAAGAGGCCGGTTACCCCTCCTATACCAGTTCAGCAGGCAGATGAAATGCAACTAGCGTTTCTCAAACGTCTCCAGCTCTACTCGGAGACTACGGCAGCTGAACTGAGCAAGTGGGAAGAGGAGGAAGCCACCCGCCAGCAGGCAATCCAACGCCAGCTAGCAGAGGCAGAGGCAGCACGTCAGCAGGCCGCAGCCGAAGCTGCAGCAGCCGCGCGGTTGCAGCAGCAGCAGGTCGAGGCAAGTCAGAATCAAGCTCGTTACTTGGCTACAATGGAGCTCGCCAACGAAGAAGCCACGTACTGGAGGATACTTCGACAACAGCACTTTCGAGCAAACGAAGAACAAGAGGAGCCAACCGAGGAAGAGAGAAGAAAGGAGGAAATAGCAGTACTAATGGAACTGCTGTACACATGCAATTGGCAGCAACGCGAGCTGCTGGCCATGCGGCAGACCCTCATCCGCCACGAAGCAACGCTTCGGACGCAGGAACAGAGGATCACCGCCTTGCAGAACGCGAACAGTCAGCTGCAGACCACTGTCGGCACAGGGTTGGCACGACTGTCTGCAGTTGAGTCGACAGGCAGTGCAGTGGCAGACTGCAGCCCAGCTTTGGCCGCGCAGGCCAAGCAACTCGAGGAGCGGATCAACCACGTCGTAGCATGCCTTGGCGACATCAGCAAGTTTGTTGGAGCAACGACAGTCAGCAATCAGCTGTAGACGCTCAGCGACCACGTTCAGCAACAACCGGTTGCCGTTGCATGGAAGATGCCGAACTTCAAGATTGAGAAGTTCGACGACTACCACAAGAATGATCCGATGCAGTGGTGGATGACATTCAACGCAGAGGCAGACGTACATCACATCCCACCCGGACGGCGGCTTGACGCACTCTACCTCGCCCTCATTGGAGGGGCACAAGCGTTCATGACGCACATGGTCGTCACGCTGGAATGCACCATCGCCACCCTCCACACCAAGATCACGTGGGAGGAATTCGAGAAGAAGTGGAAGACCCGGTTCATGGTCAACAACGACAAACGTCACGCCTTGAACAAGATCTTCCGCATATTCCAAGGCCAGCAAACATCACGGGAATGACTGACGGAGTGGCAAAGACTCATCGCCACCTCGGAGTTGAACCTGCCGTTCGACTCAATCCGGGCCGAGTTCTTCGCCCAGTCTTGCGACGCCTTGACAACTGCTCTTGGCAGCGAATTCCAGTATGAGACCTTTGATGCAATGATCTCAAAGGCAAGGGAGCTCATACAAGGTAATCGGCGCGCGGCCAATGAGACCCGCCAACAGCCCGGTTACGTGGAGAAAGGAAAAGGTCAGCGGACGCCCAAGTAGCAGCGATCCAACAAGGATCTAGTGAGGACCACGCAGCCGCTTCTACATCAAGTGACGGAGATGTGGTGGCAACGATACCACCGCAACGCTCAACACCCCAAGGGGGAAAACAAAAGGCGAAACCAGCGTCGGCGGATGGAGCACGACAGTCACCATAGACGAAGTTCGGTATTACCGAAGACATGTTCAAGTTGAGACAGAAATGGGGATGATGTTTATGGTGCAACAGCACCAAAAACATCACTAGCGCATGCCTCGACAAGGACAAGGAAAATGTCAAGCGTCCAAGCTCGGGAAACTGAGCACCACGGGAAGTGCAGCGGCATCACTTCCCAATCCGTCGGACTTGGCTGCCTTGCTAGCAGTCTCTCTCACGTTCGGGGATGACGCGATAGTCGCAAGTTCTCGGATTGATTTCGAGAACTATGCTGTCCAGCTGGTCCCACCGTTAAACCAGCCTCTCCACGTGCAAGATTCAAGCGCATGCGCAGTGTTACCGTCGTCAGAGGACAACGAACCGGTTGCTTCGCCAGCCCTTCTATCGGAGGATCCGTCAACTTGGGCGAGTCTTGAGGAACTCGACCCGTTGACAGTTGAGGACTTCCAATGGTTGCCTCTTCCCTCCACCGATTCTTTGCCAACACCGCATTGGAACGCCTTGATGGCACATTTGCGCGAATACTTGCACGCTGTCGTACCACCTTTGTCGACGGACGGCGGAGTAGCGGTTGTTGACCTTCGTAGCTATCTTGCGAAGATCGACCACGAGCACGTAACGCAACGGTACGTCGACATCGACGCGCCGCTCCTCTACATCCGCACCTACATCAGCCAGATCGGAAAGGCGACCTGTAGTGCCTTGATCGATTGTGGAGGGTCTCGCAACTACATCAACCAAGACTTCATGGCATGCGCCGGGCTAGGCCTGCGTGTTCGAAGGAAAAGTCAGCCTATGCACGTCACGTTGGCCGATGGTCACACAAAAAAGTCAATCGACCGTTGCGTTGACTCCGTGCCCGTGTAATTTGCCCCGCTATCATGCGAGGCTGTGTCATTCGACATATTGGACACTAAGTTCAATATAATGTTAGGCAGGTCATGGCTGCAAAGCGAAGACCATCCAGTGAACTTTTATCGACGCACCGTTCACGTTCGTGATCGCGTGGCGAACTAGTCTCGTGTACGGTGCCGCTTCCTCATACTTCAATTGGTTGTCACGTGGTCTCTGCGGCGAACATTCGCCAATCCATCCGATAAAACGACATCGAGGAGATGGGCATATGTTTTCTCCACGCCCTCCCACCCGGTGATCTGCCCAAGACGGACACATTGGACCCACGCATCATTGAGCTTTTGGACAACTATCAGGATGTCTTCGAAGCTCCCGCTGGAGTCATACCGGATCGGCCCATACGCCACAGGATCACTCTCTAGGACGGTGTTGTACCTCCGCGCGGATGTATTTACCGCATGAGCGAAGAGGAGCTTCAAGTGCTTCGGGCACAACTAGACGACCTCTTGGCCAAGGGTTGGATTCGCCCTAGCTGTTCGCTATACGGTGTTCCCGTTCTCTTCGTCCGGAAGAAGAACAAGGACCTTCGTTTGTGTATCGACTATCGGAAACTTAACACATAAACGATCAAGAACGCCGACTCTCTTCCTCGGATCGATGATGTTCTCGAGCAACTAGGCGGCGCCATGTACTTCTCGAAGCTTGACCTCAAGTCCGGATATCACCAGGTCGAGATCCAGCCAAGAGATCGGTACAAAACCGCATTCAAAACGCGGTATGGGTACTTTGAGTGGATCGTCATGCCTTTCGGTCTCACCGATGCCCCGGCTACTTTCCAAGCGGCTATGACGACGGAATTCCGCGACCTGCTCAACCGCACCGTACTCATTTACCTTGATGACATCTTGGTTTATAGCCGATCGCTGGAGGAGCACCTCGAGCACCTTCGCGCCGTTTTGGAGCGGCTCCATATCGTGAAGTACAAAGCGAACCGCGACAAGTGCGAGTTCGCCCAGCAAGAGCTGGAGTATTTGGGCCATTACGTTAAGCCGCAAGGCATTCGTCCACTCGCGGACAAAGTACAAGCCATTCAAGATTGGTCGGACCTCAAGTGTACTACCGACGTCCACTCCTTTCTTGGCTTAGCATCATATTACATGCGCTTTGCAAAGGTTTTCAACGGATCGCTGCACCATGGTCGCGACTTCAGTCCCCCTTGGTGCCCTTCGAGTTCAACGATGGAGCCCAACACGCGTTCCATACGCTGAAGACGGCCTTGCTCCAAGCTCCCGTCTTAAGCATTTATGACCCGACCTTGCCTACCAAAGTGACTACGGACGCTTCCGACTACGGTATTGGCACAGTTTTGGAACAACATGACGGCACAGATTGGCATCCGGTTGAGTACTTCAGCCAAAAGGTGTCGCCCATCAATTATCTTGATGATGCGAGAAAGAAGGAACTGCTAGCTTTTGTCACCGTACTTGAGCGTTGACGTCACTTTCTCCTCGGGTGTCGGCTATTCATGTGGGCAACGGACAACAATCCGCTAACTTATTACAAGACGCAAGACACGGTGAGCGGCACGATCGATCAGTGGATGTACTTCATTGACCAATTCGACTTCACCTCCAAGCATATACCGGGCCCCTCGAACAAGGCAGCGGATGCTCTCTTGGGAAGACCTAATCTTTGCGCCTTGGTGCACTCCACATTCGGCCTTGACGAGGACCTGCAACAGCATTTCGTAAACGGCTACAAGTCGGATCCGGGATTCTCCACACTCTATGTGGACTTATCATCGGATCAACCGCCGTCAAGCAATTACCGCATTGTCGACGGCTACTTGCTTCTTCATACACGAGGCAAGGACTTGTTGTGTGTTCCCCAAGACCGCATCTTGCACACTCGCCTCCTTGGCGAATACCACGATTCGCGGTTGGCGGGACACCTTGGCGTCGCACGCACACTTGCCCGACTCCGCCAGCGATTTCACTGGTCAAACATCATCAGGGACGTCAACGGGTACATTCAGTCATGCGCAGGTTGCCACCAGAACAAAGGGCGCCATCAGCTCCCGTACGGCGAACTGAAACCACTGGCGATTCCTCGGGAACCAGGTCTTTCCATTGCTATGGATGTGACCGGTCCTTTCCATCTCGATCGCCTTGGCCATGATGGTATTCTCATGGTCGTTGACCGTTTGAGCAAGCACGCTCGATTCTTCCATGCAAGTATCATGCAACGGCTCCCGAGCTCGCACGACTTTTGCATACCGGCTGGTTTTGCAGCCACGATGTTCCGAAAGACATCGTCAGCGACCGCGACACTCGTTTCATGTCAGCCTTTTGGACGACACTCATGGTGGAATCCGGCACCAGCATGAAACCGAGTTCCGCACTGCATCCTCAAACGGATGGGCAAACGGAACGTGCGCACCAGACTGCACAGATGATGCTCCGCACACTCATTCGCCCGGATCAGAAGGACTGGTTTGACCGCCTTCCCGACATCGAGTTCGCCTACAACACTTCGGTGCACCCGGCAATCTGCGTGACTCCCTTTGAGTTGCATCATGGTGGACGGAAAGGCCATATCTTCGCAGACATTTTGCTTTCACGGGCTGCCGATATCGACGCCGCTTGCTCTCCCGCTTCTACACGGAAGTACAGGGAACTGTTGGCCAAAGCCCGCGCAAATATGCAAGAGGCTCAGGTCCGTATGCAGCAGCAAGCAAATCGGCGTTGCATCCCATGTCCAATCCGCACCGGCGACCTTGTTTGGGTCACCTCCGAGGAATTCGCGCTCGAGCAGCACGTCTCGTGCAAGATCCTCCCGAAGTGGTTTGGTCCATGGAAAGTAACTTCAGCAGCTGGCGACGACCCCGTGGGTCCCTCTTTCATAATCGAGATTCCCCCGCATTTGACGGTCCACCCAGTATTTCACGCTTCAAAGCTGGCGGTCTATACTCCAGCCTCAGCAGCGGATTTCCCGGGCAGACGGTCACACGACCCTCCATCAATGGACGGTCACCAGGAGGTTGACCGCGTCCTCGCTCATCGCGCGCACGACAACAAGCCAATGCAGTACAAAGTTACTTTCAAGCAATGCGATCCCGACGACACACGCTGGATTTCACGAGCTGACCTGAAGGCGACAACACCCCTCATCTTCGCACATTACGAAAAACAGCGACTTGCTAAGGAAGCTGCCCAACCCGCCCGCCCCGTACGGACATCGGACAGACAGCTTCGCCCTCGCAGTTAGCTCGGTCTTCAAGGGGGTGAGTGTGTGGCATACTGATACCACACGGGCCCCAGTTAGGGCCCGGTTCTGTAATCGGCACAGTTTAGGCCTGGGTACTAGGTCACGACGGTCCCAGCTAGGTCCAGGTAGGCCTAGGAACCGTCGGTTCAGTTTAGGGTCCGGTAGGCCTCGTTTAGACCCCACTAGACCCAACGGCTAGTTGTTTAGGCCAAGTACCGTTCCATCGGTAGGCCCAGCCGGCAGCGCAGTTTTGGCGCCCACTTTTCAGATTCCGAAATCGGATCTGAACCGTTGGGCCTGATCAACCGTCCAGACCCGAAGGCCCTCGGTAGGACTGAGGCCGACCCAACACTATAGCAGCTGGGTACCAGCCTCAGTCGGTAGGTTAATGGACAGGAGGTTAGTTTCAGGATTAGCGCAGCATTTCAGCGTTAGCAGAATTAGCGCAGCGCTGCAGCGCTACCATGAGCAGGGAGGAGAGAAGGAGCTCAGCGGCAGAGAGGAATTAGCGCAACATTGGGAGCAGCGCCAGCCACAGGCCCAGCCCGCGGTGCAGCGCCAGTCCCTGCGGCGGCATAGCTACCGTATCAGGTACCTGGGAGGAAGGCCTTGCCTTCTCTCTCTCTCTCTCTCTCTCTCTCTCTCTCTCTCTCTCTCTCTCTCTCTCTCTACCTTCTCAGTCTAAGTCTACTCCTAGGTTCTCCTACGGACTACTACGAGTATGAACGGTGGTTAGGAATTCTGATGATATTGGAGACAGCGACATTGGTTGTAGGTTGAGGACTACTCTTGGGATCTGATTTCATATTCCTCCGAAGATGTACCTTGACATTGTGAGATCGATATCTGAGACATTGTGAGACACTGTGTTCGCGGCATTTCGAATTTTCACTACCTCTGACATTTCAAGATACTATCTTTGAAAACATTGAGTTGACATCATCTTCCCTCTCCTCCTCCCTTCGTCTCTCCTCTCCCTCCATTCGTCCGTGTATGATTTCAGACCCTGGCCTTTCGTCTATGCCCAAGGCCAGGACTTTCACACCACTGATGCATGATTGAGAGTGTTCGATTGCAGTCTGAGTCAGGTCACAGTCAGTCCATGGGTATCAACTCTTCCGCTGTATTTGTATTAACTC
The DNA here is from genome assembly GCA_003427395.1 of Chara braunii. NCBI lineage: Eukaryota > Viridiplantae > Streptophyta > Charophyceae > Charales > Characeae > Chara > Chara braunii. The sequence goes on along the minus strand of BFEA01000547.1, from coordinate 403,722 downwards.
TGTATTATCTGGTTGGTTCTGGGAATCTGCGCCATACTTATGACTGTGTTTCACGAGTATGCAACATACGGGGAGGCCTATTAAACTTTTATAATGACAGCTGGCTAAAGGGGGGACTAGAGAACCTGTTGAGCAGCAACGTGGTTACATTGCTGTACAAGAAAGGGGACAAGGAAGACAAAAAAAAATACAGACCAACATCCCTGCTTACACTTCCTTATAAGATCCAAGCCAAAATGTGGCATACTGCGTAGCCACACGGGCCCTGCAGGGCCCGTCCCGGACATTCAGCCTAAAAGCCGAAAACTTAGGGCTTACAGGCCCCGTTCGTTTCAGCCTGGATGCTGAAAAACGAGGGCAGGCCATACCCCGTTTCAGCCTATTTCTGGGTCTTTTCAGACCCAGAGTTTTCAGCCTGAAACGGAGGGCCATTTTCAGGCCCTCATTGTTTCGACCTGCCCCTAAGACTCAGGCRHRTAARYAGGGATGCGGAACAGGCCAGAAATAGCCTGTTCCTCACGAGTTTGAGCAGGAGCTGCAGCTGCAGCCCCTGCCTCCCTTCGGCAGGCTCAGCAGGCACACCCGTAGTACATACGAAGTTCCCATGCACTTCACGGGTAGGTAGTGTCTTCAGGATTCGGCCGCAGCACTCAGGAGGAGCGCTGCAGTAGTCTTCAGCGCTAGTAGTAGTAGCGCTAGCTGTAGTCTTCGGCGCTGGGCGCCATAGCTGTAGCTGTAGTC
>BFEA01000547.1:380956-400447 GCA_003427395.1 Chara braunii | reverse complement strand
GGGGGTGTTGGCAGGCACTTACCTGCTTTGCACTCTGTAGTTCAGGCAGCAGAGCACGTGTCTTGCACAAATCAACCAGCACATTTAACCAGCAGACATGCAGAGTTGCAAACAGTGCAAAGCAGGCACAAGACTAAAGAAACAGAGAATTAAAAAAAAAAAAAAAAAGTATGATTACCTTTGAGCTTCGAACTTTGGATTTAGTAATTTAAGTTCATAACTTCATATATAACTTAAAAGTTCGAGCTTTGCAGTTCAATTCAGAATCTCAGAATCTTCAGACTGGCAGCACTGTCAGTGCTCTCTCTCTCTCTCTCTCTCTCTCCMCCCCCCCCCAACGTGCAGGAGCGACGGGCGCCACGTCGAAACGACCGCTTTGAAATTGCTCGGGCCTGTGCGAAACCCGCCACCTCAAAAACCTGCAGTGTCTTGTGTCTGGACCTCTAGGCCATGTCCGGTGGGGTGAAAGGACACTTAAAAATCACCCCGCTATTTTTCGAGGGGCAGCTAGGACCCGACAAACGTCCTGGGCCGCCCCTTTTTTTTTTTTTGATTTTTGCCCCAGGGACCTCCATCCAGACATGGGGACCGGACACCGGACACCAGACACCGGACACCGGACTGTCTGGAACCCGGTCCGGACGTCCGGGCGGTTACCATGGGAAGTAGTCCTCTTTTTTATTTTTTATTTTTTTATTTTATCTGTTGATTAGGGCCGGAGGAAAGTACTGTTGGGTTGGTTACCTACCTACGTTTTCCCTCCCACCCACCCCTTGCATGCATCCCGGTTCGGTACAGTGCCACGTCAGCAGTGCCACGTCAGCAAGCCAGGTCACAGTGCCAGGTCACAGTGCCAGGTCACAGTGCCAGGTCACAGTGCCAGGTCACAGTGCCACGTCAGCAGTGCCACGTCACAGTGCCAGATCAGCAGTGCCACGTCAGCAGTGTCGGGTCACAGTGCCAAGTCAGACTCAGTGCCACGTCAGCAGTGATGTCAGACACAGTGCCACATAAGCAGTACCACATCAGCAGTGCCACGTCAGACACAGTGCCACGTAAGCAGTGCCACATCAGCAGTGCCACGTCAGACACAGTGCCACGTCAGACAGTGCCACGTCAGACAAAGTGCCACGTCAGCAACATGACGGGCCTGCCAGGCCAACTGGCCATTGAGCCCATTGCCGACTACAAAAAGCGCGTCCATGCTCAGCTCGCGGCAATCGAGGCTGAGGAACAACGCCAGCTGGCAGTCAAGGCTGTCCAGCTACAGGCTGATGAAGCGGCAACAGCAGAGAAGCTGCGGCTACAGGCCGAAGCAGACGCAGATGCCCAGGCTCGCCGCAAGGAAGCCCAGGATCTGCTGCAGTGGCATGAAGCCAACAGCATCAAGAAACTCAAGTACTGGCACTTTGAACCGAACGGCGACGAGCCAACACCGGAAGAGCATCATAGGGAGTTCATGGCCAAGCTCGTGAGCAGGTTGGTTTACACATGTAACCACCTACAGTCCGAGCTGGCAAACCTACAGCAGGCCGTGCGGAATCAGAAGACTCAGCACGAGGATGCCACACGGGCACTGGACGTCCGTGTACTGGACCTGGAACAGGCTGTACCAGGACCAGATGCCGGAGCTTCCAGCAGTGCATCCTCTAGCCGCCAACTGGAGGAACGCGTTGACCACGTAGTGGCAATGCTAGGAGACATAAGTGTCTTCACAGAGCCGGCCACCATCAGCCAGCGGTTCGAGTTGCTGTACACTAAGATCAGTCAGCAACAGCACACTGACCACAGCCACAACAACAGCTCGGCAAGGCCATACAAGATGCCGACGTTCCGGATCGAGAAATTTGATGACTACACACATCAAGACCCGGTCGTCTGGTGGCAAGGATTTACAACGGAGTTGGGGATTCACGAAGTCCCTGACCATTTGTTCATCAGTGCTCTGTTCATCAACGCCAAGGGAGGTTGTCAGATCTGGCTCAGCCACATGGCAACCATCCACGGCGTCCAGGTTTCAGACCTGTACAAGAAGGTCTCCTGGGAAGATATGACAAAGGAATGGAAGAAGCGGTTCATCGTTGACGACGCCCCGGCACTCGCCGTCAACCGCATCTTCACGATGGCTCAAGGGAGCACACCGACACGTGACTGGCTCACGGATTGGCAAAAAATCGTGGCAACGCCCGATTTGGACTTGTCATTTCCGCATCTGCGGCGTGAGTTCTACAACAGGTCATGCGCCGCTCTCAGCCTCGCACTTGGTGATCGCGAGCAGTACAGCACTTTCGCAGAGATCATCAACAAGGCGAGAGAGCTCATCAAGACTAACAGGCCGGCTGCACACGAGAAGTCCACGTGGCAGCCAACCTATGTGGAGAAGGTACGAACTGGTCCGCGACAGCAGCAGTTCGCTGCAGTCCAGTCGGACAGTGGAGATAACCCAGCAGCCACTCCAGCATCAAGTGACGGAGATCAAGTGGCTGCTGTCCAGCCGCGAAGCAACAAGTCCCGCAACAATGGGAAGGCGAAATCCGCATCGCAGGCAGGAAATGGACAACCAGGACAATTTCCATGGGTCAAGTTTGGCTTGACCGAGGCGGAGTACAAGGTCCGCGACCGCTACGACAGCTGCTATTGGTGCAACAGCACCAAGCACAAGACCACCCTGTGCCAAGATCAGGGGAAGGAGGATGTGTGACCCCGCCTCAGCTCGGGAAACTGAGCTCCGCGGAAGGTGAGGCGACTCCACCTTCTACTCCGCCAGATTCGGCCGCCTTGCTAGCGGCCTCCTGCACATCTGGGGAGGATGCGAATGTCGCAAGTCCTCGGTATACTTACGGGGATTATGCTGTCCACTTCGTTCCACCGCTGGACCAACCGCTCCACGTGCAACAGTCCACCGCATGCACGGTTTCATAACCATCGGCAACCGATTCGGCAGCTTCGCCGCAATTTATCGTCGGGGATTCAACGTCATGGTCAAGACTTGAACAGCTAGACCCATTGACGTTCACGGACTTCCAGTGGATGCCCGTTCCCTCGACCGGACGATTGCCGAAACCGCATTGCAACGTGCTTATGGCACAATTGCGGGACTACTTGCACACTGCAGTACCAGCTCCGTTGATGGACGTCGGAGCAGAGGTTGTCGACCTTCTCGCGTACATCGCGAAGATCGACCGTGAGTTCAAGATGCAACGATACGACGACATCGACGCACCATTGCTATACGTACGCATTCAAATCGGAGAGGCGACTTGCTGTGCCTTGATCGATTGCGGAGCATCTCACAACTACATCAGTCAGGACTTCATGGTACGCGCCGGCCTTGGCCCACGTGTCCGGAGGAAGTCCCAGCCTACGCAACAGACGGTCATACGCACAAGTCCATCGGTCGGTGCATTGACGCCGTCCCAGTGTACTTTGCCCCTCACGCAAGTGAGGCGGTGTCCTTTGACATTCTGGACACCAAATTCGACATGATCTTGGGCATGTCATGGCTGCGAAGCAAGGATCACCCGGTGAACTTCTTCAACCGCACCGTTCACGTTCGTGACCGGAACGGAGTATTAGTTTCATGCACGGTGCCTCTTCCTCATCCTTCGATCAGCTGCCACGTGGTATCCGCCGCAAGCATGCGAGCTTCCATCATCAGAGACGACATCGGGGAGATGGGGGTGTGTTTTCCTACAGCGACGTGTTCGAAGGCCCGCATGGAGTAGTACCGGATCGACCCATCCGCCACGAGATCATCCTCGAGGACGGGGCCGTACCTCCGCGCGGTTGCATCTACCGAATGAGCGAGGAAGAGTTAAGTGTGCTTCGGGCACAACTCGACGACCTTCTGGAGAAAGGCTGGATTCGGCCTAGCTCATCGCCATACGGTGCTCCTGTTCTCTTCGTCCGGAAGAAGAACAAGGACCTGCGGTTGTGCATCGATTATCGCAAGCTCAACGCGCAGACGATCAGGAACGTCGACCCTCTCCCACGCATCGACAACCTTTTCGAGCAATTGGGCGGCGCCCAGTTTTTCTCTAGGATGGATCTCAAGTCAGGGTACCACCAACTCGAGATTCGCAAGGAGGATCGCTACAAGACCGCGTTCAAGACACGGTATGGGCATTTCGAATGGCTGGTCATGCCATTTGGCCTTACGAATGCCCCAACCACTTTCCAAGCAGCTATGACGACGGAGTTCCGACACATGCTGGATCGTTTCGTACTTATCTACCTCGACGACATTCAGGTTTACAGTCGGAGTCTGGACGAGCATGTGGAACACCTACGCACCGTTTTGGAGCGGCTACGACAGGCCAAGTACAAAGCAAACCGCGACAAGTGCGAGTTCGCACAGCAGGAGCTGGAGTACTTGGGACACTATGTGATGCCGCAAGGCATCCGTCCGCGTGCGGACAAGATCGAGGCCCTACGAGTATGGCCCGAGCCCACCAACACCACGGACGTTCGTTCATTCATGGGGTTGGCGAGCTACTATCAGCGATTCATCACCGGATACTCCAGGATTGCTGCACCTATGACGAGGTTACAGTCGCCAAAGGTGCCATTCGTATTCGATGACGACGCACGCCGGTCATTCCAAGCACTTAAGGCGGTTATGCTCATGGCACCCGTCCTTAGCATCTTTGACCCCACCCTGCCGACGCGACTGACTACGGACACTTCCGGCTATGGCATTGGGGCAGTCTTGGAACAGCACGACGGTGATGACTGGCACCCTGTGGAGTATTTCAGCCACAAAGTGCCTCCCATCAACTCGCTTGATGATGCACGGAAGGAGCTGCTCGCATTCATGATGGCTCTCAAGCGCTGGCGGCACTTCCTCCTTGGGCGTCGTAGGTTCACATGGGTCACAGACAACAATCCATTGACCTACTACAAGACGCAGGACACGGTGAGCAGCACGATCGGACGATGGATGTACTTCATCGACGAATTTGACTTCACACCGAAACATGTCCCCGACCTCTCCAATCGCGCAGCAGATGCAATCTCGGGAAGACCTGATCTTTGCGCTATGTCACATCATGCCTTCGCATTCGACGAGGAGCTTCAGTGACACTTCATCCGGGCATATCAGTCTGATCCGGACTTCGGCAYGCTCTATGCGCAACTATCTTCGGATCACCCGCCGGCCAGCCATTACCGCATTGCCGACGGGTACTTGCTCCTCCACTCGAGAGGCAAGGACTTACTATGTGTCCCACGCGACCGTCGTCTTCGGACTCGCCTCCTCGGCGAGTACCATGATTCACGACTCGCCGGGCATTTCGGAGTCAACCGCACTATTGCACGGCTTCGACAGCGATTCCGATGGCCCGACCTCATTACCGATGTCACTTGGTATTGCGACTCTTGCGAAGTTCGCCGACGCAGCAAGCCCCGCAACCGCAATCCCTACGGCTGGTTACACCCGATGCCTATCCCACGGGAACCCGGTCTCTCCATTGCCATGGACGTCACCGGTCCGTTTCCTCGCGACCGGCTCGGGCACGACGGCATCCTCACAGTTGTGGACCGATTGAGTAAGTACGGGCGTTTTCTTCCTTGCAAGTACTACTCTACGGCTCCCGAGCTGGCACGCCTCATGCACACTGGTTGGATTTGTGGCCACGGTGTACCAGAAGACATTGTCAGCGACCGAAACACTCGTTTCATGTCGGCGTTTTGGACTGCTCTCATGCAGGAGTCCGGCACAACAATGAAACCAAGTTCGGCTCGACATCCTCAGACAGACGGGCAGACGGAGCGGGCACATCTAACCGCTCAAATGATGCTTCGTACGCTCATCCGTCCGGACCAGAAAGATTGGGTTGACCGCCTCCCCGACATCGAGTTCGCCTACAACACTTCGGTGCATCCGGCGATCGGCGTGACTCCATTCGAGTTTCACCACGGTGGACGAAAAGGCCGGATCTTCGCAGACCTTCTCCTCCCTCGACCAGCCAACATTGATGCTGCCTGCTCTCCCGCTTCCGTCCGGAAGTACAGGGAATTGCTAACTCAAGCCCGCGCAAATATGCAAAAGGCTCAAGTCCGCATGCAGCAGCAAGCCAACAGGYGTCRCGTACCATGTYCCATCCRSGCCGRTGATCTGGTTTGGGTCTCCMCGGAAGAGTTTGCACTGGAACAGGATGTTTCACGCAAACTGCTTCCCAAGTGGTTTGGACCTTGGTCTGTGACAGCAGCCGCGGGCGATGAGCCCGATGGCCCTTCATTTGTGATCAACATTCTAGAGCATCTGACGGTCCATCCGGTCTTCCACGCCTCGAAGCTGGCAACATACACGCCAACCAAGAGCGACGACTTTCCGGAACGACGATCGCAAGACCCTCCTTCTATGGATGGTCATGAGAAAGTTGACCGCGTCATCTCCGATCGCAAGTACGGCAGCAAGCCGCGGCAATACAAAGTCACATTCAAAGCATGCGATTGCGACGACACTCGGTGGATTTCAGGCGCAGATTTGAAAGCATCCGCACCGCTGATCTACGCGCATTATGAAAAGCGGAAGTTAGCTCAGGAAGCTTCACGACCAGCCCCTCCCACCCGGACTGTGGTCCCTCCCTCAGACAGACAGCTTCGCCCTCGCAGGTAAGCTCGGTTCTTCAAGGAGGGGGGGGTGTGGCATACTGCGTAGCCACACGGGCCCTGCAGGGCCCGTCCCGGACATTCAGCCTAAAAGCCGAAAACTTAGGGCTTACAGGCCCCGTTCGTTTCAGCCCGAATGCTGAAAAACGAGGGCCTGCAGGCCCTACCCCGTTTCAGCCTTTTTCTGGGTCTTTTCAGACCCAGAGTTTTCGGCCTGAAACGGAGGGCCATTTTCAGGCCCTCATTGTTTCGACCTGCCCCTAAGACTAAGGCACGTAAACAGGGATGCGGAACAGGCCAGAAATAGCCTGTTCCTCACGAGTTTGAGCAGGAGCTGCAGCAGCAGCCCCTGCCTCCCTTCGGCAGGCTCAGGAGGCACACCTGCAAGTGTCAGTAGGCAGTGGTAGTCTTCAGGATTCGGCCGCAGCACTCAGGAGGAGCGCTGCAGTAGTCTTCAGCGCTAGTAGTAGTAGCGCTAGCTGTAGTCTTCGGCACTGGGCGCAATAGCTGTAGCTGTAGTCTTCAGCGCTGGGCGCTGGTAGGTGGTAGATCGTGGAGTGGGAGAGAGACTGGCGGAGGCCAGTGTTACTTACCTGTGGCGCCATCGCTCCAGCTCCATCTTCGTGGTACCTGCATCAAGGCGCCAACTTCACAGGTTAGTACTGGACACAGAGAGAGAGAGAGTTCTTCTTCTTCCTCTTCTAAGTCCACCTTCTCTTCTCACCCTCTCGCCACCTGACTTCTCAGACTAAGACATAGAGAGACAGAGTTGTGACTTGAGACTTGACGACATTTGATCCAGACTTGACATTTGGGATTCAGACAGTTCTATGAGGGACTATTTGGGCTTGTGCCGAAGACTTGGTGTTGACGACATTCCCATCTTCCCCCTCCTCTTCGTCTATCCCCTTCCTCTTCGTCTGTGTATGGTACGGGCTGGCGCTGTCTTCCTGTGTGAAGCGCCAAGCCCATTCACACCATGTAACGATGATGATGATGTATGTTCAGGGCTGCATTACAACATTGATTGTTCGGATCACTGGTATCTAAGTCTTCCGTTGTGCTATCTTATACTTTGTATTGAAAGGTCGGTTCTTGTTCTGGTCTGCACGTTACAGTATGCAACACAAAACCTTGACCTTTCAAATTCTAGATCAGACTGACAAATGTTTCTACATAGACCAAACAATTTTCATCCCGGGAAGATGCATCCTTAACAACGTTCTGACCCTCAACAAAGCAGCGAAGAAAGTCTGAGAGAAAACGATCAACAGAGGTATCCTTTTTTTACGACTTTGAAAAGGCCTATGATCAGGTAAAGTGGGCTTTCCTCGATCATAGCATGGAAAAGATGGGAGTGGGTCCAAACTTTAGGAAATGGGTGCGTATCTTATACAACGACGCTATGGGCTGTGTTCAAATCAACGGCCTGATATCAGATTGCTATCCAATACCACGTTCAGTCCGCCAAGGTGATCCGCTCGCACCACCAACCTTTCTCTTTGTAGTGGAGGATATAGCATCTTTCCTCCGCAAAGACCCTTCCATCCATAGGCTACCAGAGGTAAATGTAGCCGCACCCCACCACCTTCAGTTCCCCACAGTAATAATATCCGCAGATGATCTAACTGTTCTCATCTGAGCCTTGGATCCATCTGTCAGTGAACTGGTACGAACTTTAGAGGCCTTCAGACTAGCGTCAAAAATGAAAATCAACTGAAAGAAAACAATTGGATGGTGGTTTTCTGAAGAGGAAGTCCCCCAACACCATGGCCGGAGGCGGCTATGACATGGGAGAAACCAGAAACTCTCTACAAGATACCTGGGCATCTCAATGACGAAAGATGGCTTCACCACCCAAACGGCCCAAAACATGCTTGCTAATCAAATCAACAAAATGGGTAGGTGTGAGAATACTTTTACGTCCTTGTTGAGCCAGGTACTGACTACTGAAATACATCACTTTTCTCAAAGAACTGGTACCTGGCTTCAATCTGGACAGTGCCGGATCACACAATGAAGGACCTCAACCGCAAAGCAAGAGTGTACTCGTGGTCTGGTGAACCCAACAAGGAGAACTGTATACCAAAGATAGCCTGACACTACATCATAAGGAAACCAGCCAGAGGAGAACTTGGCATCATTGATCCCAAACAAGAAACAGAAGCTACATCATAAGGAAACCAGCCAGAGGAGAAACTTGGCATCATTGATCCCAAATAAGAAACAAAAGCCCTACATGTAAAATGGATCGTTGAACTCCTCACCAGACCGGGCCTCGCAAGGAACAAACTGGGCCTGGACAGTATCAGGAGGCTAGCCCCAACAACCACACCAATGAACATGTCCATTTTTTTTTGAGTGATGAATAAGGACTGGAGTCCAAACACAGGCCGCAGAAACCAACGAAGCCAGCCCCCATATACCCTACTGGGCAGCACTGCTATGGATATGGTGGGAAATCATGCCAAAAAAGGTGGGTAGACCAAAGTCCAAAGAGGAGGTGCTGAGGCAACCCCTATTGGTAATCCTTGGGCGAGAGATGAAAGCGATCACCCACTGCCCCTTAAGCCTAGAGGACAAAGATGGCTATCTTGGATTGGCTGACAGAACAGGGACTCACCTCTCAGTTAAAGGGGTGTCATAAACAAGATGAGAACTTACAATCCATTATCAGATGCATCCCAGAAGGCTGGAAGGAACTGCTGTGCGGAGACCTGGCTTGGAAACGTGGGGAGTGGGCAGTGATGATTCAGGAATTAACTCCCCCAAGGGCCTATCATTTCTCCCACAAACAAAGAGGGGATCAACCACCTTGGTAGTATTCACCTTGTTCCCAATCACCTCATCAACAGAAGGCTTCTCATCCATTTGGAACAAAGAGGTGGAAAGAACAGTCCTAAGTCCTTTCGTTCTCAGGAAAATAAGAAAGCCTCTGTTTTGTAACCAGTGGCCGAAGGACCCGGCCCACGAACCATGGACCTTGACAACACAAGACGGCCGCTGGATCACATGGTTAGAATGAGGCGTGTGGCAAGTCAAACACATCTGGAACCTTCAAAGCAACCGTTGGAAGACATACACAGAGCTCAGAGAAAACCTCAAGGGCTGCCACAACCTAAAATCGCATCTTGATGCCCGCTTGCGAGCAATACCACTGGATTGGCTTGCACTGTTACAAGCCCCACCCCGGTGGACCTCAGAGGAATGGGCCACGTGGCACTCGGAGGCCACACCCACCGTGACATTATCATATGTCAAAGCAACAGGAGCAGCAGGAGACTGGGGCCTGTGGACCATCCACGACATCGAACAGCCAGGACACACAGTTAGCACGGTTGACAAAACATCACGGGCTCGAGTCACGACCAAACCGGGCCTCTACTGAAGATCAGGGTGGTGGAAGACGATGCCTACAGAACGTATGTGGGCTTGGAAAACAAGAGTGGCAAGGACTGGGACCTAAAAATGAACCAACGTCTTGGACTAATCGACCCACTTCGGAGACAGACTTGGAGGGAGCCCGGTAGACACAAACGACATACCGACATAGAGGTGGGAGAAACACACCCGGCGAAGCCTCAGAGGCAGTGTGAATTTTGACTGGCAAATCCCCCTTGCCATCTGAACACCCGGATAAGAAGCATGCAGCGGCTCATCTACTATCATGCCCTCCCAGTCAACAAAATGGTTCAGCAAGAGAAGGTCGACACCAGCTAGGCGGGACTTCGACGACATCTGTGCAATCTGTGATTGCGGGAGCCCTGGAGGATATACCCCACTGCCTGCTGCACTGCCCAGGCGCACAAAGACTATGGGGCATAGTACAAACTAGATGATCCTCGGTTACTAATACACCGCTGCCCGATAACCTCCTCACTCGCCTAACAGGCCAGGCACAACCACAGTTCCGAGAAGCACGGCAAACAACCCTCTTTCGAAGGTTGCGTCCTCTAGCGCTGTGGATTATATGCGAGACAAGATGCAAACAGGCGATAGACGGTCACACTTCTACACAGGAGGCATGGGACCACCTCTCACAACTCCTATTAACAGAGAACCGAGCTGATTGGCACCGAGCGACCAAGAGGATCAAAGACAATCCCACAAAGAAGCAAGTAGTCATAGACAAATTCATCAAGGATCTGCTAGGAATGGTAAGTTGGGCAGCATAGAAGGCACTACTGTTATGTTTCTAGTTGTTTGTTGTCTGAGACCAACACTCGCACAAATAGACTTCCAGGTATGCCCATACATACACAGAAGGAAGGGGAGAGGATAGGAGTATCACACCGCACAGGGAGAGATAAACACAGTGGAAGACATGACCATGCGATATGACAGGGTACACTGAAAGTGCAATTCACTCCACTCAATCCTCACAACCAGTCATAAAGAAAAACCGAGTAGATCACATCCAGGAAACAATGAAACGATGATAGTCCAAACCCAGTATTACACTGTTTATTAAACTCAGAGTCTCGAATTGTCAGGATAACCTCAGTACTACAGTGCGCTGCTCAGAAATGAGCAACGCTTCACTCCCCAACCCTGAGTAACCACTCGTAACACCCCTCAGCCCCTGAAACATCAAGCGCCACCCAGATACAGCCTCCAACGGGAAGCGCCACCCTGAAACAGGCTTCTCAGGCCAAGCGCCACTCAGAGGATGAATATGAAGACCAGTGCCACATTATCTGATGATGACGAAGTGTCGGAAGACTTCCCAGATGGAAGTCTGCAGCAGCGCCACCAAACCCTGACAAGATGAGCTCTGAGGAAGAAGCTGCAGCGCCACAACCCTGGAACCCCACTCCGGAGGAGGGCACCAACTTCTCTCGCCTCCAGCAGACCTCGATAACCCAGACCTCTGACAGCCCCTATGCGCTGGGAGAGTACAGCGCAGGTCCTAGCTATGGCAGACGCTCCGAAGGTCTGGCTATGCCTGTCTCCTTCCACGGTGAGCCGTCACCACTTCCGGTTCATGTGTAGCACAACAGCGATGTACTCGGTACCAACTGCCAAAAGCCCTGAACCGATGTGCCATCCTATCTATAGTCTAAACTAGCCTAGACTCGACCTAAACCGGACTGACTGACCGACCGGTACCGATTTTGTTTCGGCCTCTAGGGCCTCTCCCAACCCAGCTATAGGCTATAGGACCGTCCATTACCTAGGCCTATAGGGCCTGGCTGTCCTAGGGATAACCCGGGTCTGCTCTTCGCAGTTAGGGTAGTCGTAGGAAATTTAGTTAGTACGGGCCTGTATTTTCCCAAATTTGCAGATATATCCCTCACGAATTTTCCTTACAGATAGGTCTCTCGGTTAGCCCTCAGCCAAACAAAATTAGGAATCTAACCTAAGACGCGACCCGACCGAGGCAAGCCCCGAGCTTCGCCCTCGGCCCAATGTATAGTCCACTGAGAATCTGCAGGCTTCATTACATACTTACACCCCCCCGGGGAGAGTGGACCTCCGCACCCGTACTTCATTTCCTGGTAATGAACCAGCAAATGAAGTGGGTGTAGAGATAAAACTCTTACCTGAAGAGGAGAACCTGAGAGACTCGCGGGATAACCTATGCCCCTGATCAAAGTTGCGAACAGCAAGGTCAGGAGGAGGTAGCCTCAAAGTGTCAGCTGGTCTCGACTGCATCAAGAAACCACGGTAAGACCTGGTCCTTGACTGTCGCGCAATGGACCACTTCCGAAAAGTTGAGGTTCCGTAGGCGACGCCCTATTGTTGCCGTCCGGTCTCCTATACTCATGACCAGCACTGTAAACAGTGATGTCAGGAGAAGGAGAACTCAGAGTGTCAGCTGGTCTCGATTGGGTCAAATAACCACAGTAAAGCTTGACACTCGACTACAGTGCAAGCGACCATGCTGAAAAGTTGAGCTACCTAGACGTTGACCTATAGTCGTCGGTCTGGGTATTTACCCCTAGTAGACATGGAACCAAGTGCAGTCGATCAGTAGAGTGGTATAGGGGAGCCCATAGCTCTCAACTACAATTACCATTCTAAACTGAAGGACTGCAATAAGAGATTGCAAGTAAACAACCTCAACATGGCGAAGCATAAGACCTAAACACCCAGGCTGTCAATGACAGTCATGCTAGGACTCAACGTCAGGGCCAGAATGCTGAAAGCCTGGAGCAATGGCTCACACCACTCAGTGTCAAGACCAGGGAAACTTGCCAAATCAGCGGCTAACACTAGTCAGGACGTTGAGTATGGTCAAAATTTGCATCAGCAAGTTCTGACAGCGCGGCACAAATACGCTTGTCCAGGGAAGTAGGAAACATCTCCTCAGAGAAGTCCAGTCACATGTAAAAGGGGTCGCGACCCTTACTTGTGCCATCCCTAGATCTGCTACAAATCAGTGTCCTCATACGTGAAGGACCCTGATGCTGCAACTCCTAAATGAACCAGCTAGAGAGGGTGAAGATTCAACTTCATCAGACGATGAATCAGCACAGGTGGAGGGAGTTGCAAACTCCACCTCTCTCCTCTCTAGTTCGAGCCTGAAAGCCTGCGAGGCATATGGGGACAATCCTTCAAATAGTGGTCCCCTCGCATCTCAGGCAGACACCCTTGTCCTTCCTCTTCCTCCATACTCCCTCCTGGATCCTGAGTTCATACCAGGGGAAGATGGAAGGATCAAGGGGGTTAGCTGGCCAACGGACGTCTCGTGGTAGTGGTACTCTCTGGGCTCCAGGGGAAGAGGCACGTCCCTTACCTTTCCCCTTGCTGCTGGTTGGTGCTTTCTGGGCAGAGACCTTGCCATTAGTCAGGCCCATCAAAGCATCAGCCAGGGCAAGAACAACATAATTTGCAGCAGATGAGGAAGCAGTCCCAAATGGAGGGGTCCCACCCTGGGATGTTGCATCATCATCTGAACTTGAAGCCGCAGCAGCAAATAGGGCACCCTTCCTCCTTCGCCCCTTTGAGGAGGGTCCCTTCCTTCTTTTAGAAGGTGTTTCCTGGACATGGAGTTTGGACTCCAAGTCCAGGGCTGCTCTGCCAAAGGACCGATGGGGATGTGGGTCTGGATTGTGGGAGTGGCTGAGGGCCTGCTTGAGAAGATCCAGGGGATGGAGGCAAGGACAGGGTGGTAGGGATCTTTAAATGAGTAAAGATCTGGTCCAATTTGGCAGAGATATCATCCAACTTTTAGAAAAAGTTGAGTGGCTGCTCTCCAGACTGGTGATCCGGTCGTCCCAGTTAGTAAAATAAGAACGGTGAATATCATCCTGCAAGAGGATGAATTCAACCATGTCCTTGTTATACTGGTTGGAACTACCACTGGTCCTGAACTTCTCCACATCTGCAATCAGCAGCTTTCTCCTGGCTTCTTTCTGAGTTGCTTCTCCTTTCTTCTTCAGCTCGGCCTTTAGGGACTCAACTGCCTAGACATGCTGCAGGAGTTTCTCTTGCTGGGCCCGCAGTTTAGCCTCTAAAGGGTCAAGCGGAACCTGAGGCCGAGGCTTCTCCTCAAAAACTTCTCCCTTCTCAGCATCTGCCATTTCAACTTCCCACAATTCAGATAAAATATAATAAATAATTAGAGACAAACAGGAAGTAGTAGTAATTGAGTGTTCTCTGCAGTACTCACTCAGTTGCTGCCACCTACCTGGAAAGAGAAGGTTAGTCTGAGCAAGTGAGTGCTCATACTCTGCAGACCACTTGAGGGTCAGGGTCAGTTAAGAGTAGACTCATCAAAAATCAATTTCGCGATTTTCCAATCCCTACCCTGACACAACAATTGCATGCAATAAATGCAAATCCTACTTCAATACTTTACAGGATGCAGTCTTGGACTGGTTAGTGTTGATTGCAGACAGAGTGACTAATTAGAGATGGACAGGTGTCCACTCATGACCAAGATGCAGCGGGTTACCCTATTTTTAGACCTACCCTACAGACTTCACCACTGTATGACCCTGTATGCCATACCCTGGGTATGGCGAATTACAGTTTTCACTGTAACTGACTCAAGACATCAAATCTGGATGTGTGATTTCAAACAGACACTGTATACTGAATTGCGATTTACTAGGGACTGACATAATTGAATTCTGACGGACAAAATCAAAGTTATGACTGACCCTAGTCTAGCCAAGCTTTAGCTATGTCAGCGCAGAATTCAAGTTTGCATTATTACTAACAACAGGACCCTGAGTGCACCAATCCACTACACAGTATAAATCGCAATACTATAAAGCAGTCACAAATGAAATATGAGTCAAGAAGAAGGTCAAACAGGGTTAGTAGAAGTCAAAGAAGATAGGTAGGGGAAGTTGGATATGGCTGTCTCAGTCTGAATTTCGATTTTCAACTGTAAACTGACAAACAGACCAAATTTTGCTATTCTAAAAACAACCCCAGAATCGCCACACAAGGCAGAGTAAGGAACACACTTACTTCAGGGTCAACTTTGAAGAAGATGCATGAAACTCTGGCTATGGCTGACTGGTCAACCCCATCTCGCCAGTTTTATCTCCTGACAGTACCCAGTGTTCCCACGTACCAAATTGCCTAAAACTTGGTGATCCAGTAGATTACCCTGAGGTGCTTTACCCCCAACTGACAGATTCAATGAATTTGGACTCCCAGGTCCCAATAACTGACAAACTCAGTGCAGCACCACATCACCCTGTTCTGCGCTACTTGGAAATTGGGGATCCTGACCCAATTCCAAAATCGCAACCTCCTGGGATCACTTCCTTGTCAATCGCCAACCTCCAGATGAATCGCCAGGCTAAAAATAGCCTCTCAGAGCCTCTCAGGCCTCTGAGCACCAGTCGCCAACCACTCCTGCACAACCCTAATCAGGAGTGAGTCACCCTCTGTCCAATTCCTCTCGCCACACACTCACTACCACCACCCTTACGGACAACAACCCTGAAGATGATCAACTGCCATGAGACTCAACTCCAGTATCTCGCCAGATGATGATGGTTGCTCCAACTCATCAATCGTTCCAGAGTCTGGATCCAATCGCTCCGATACCATCTGTTATGATTCTGGTTGTTTGTTGTCTGAGACCAACACTCGCACACATAGACTTCCAGGTATGCCCATAAATACACAGAAGGAAGGGGAGAGGATAGGAGTATCACACCGAATAGGGAGAGATAAACACAGCGGAAGACTTGACCATGCGATATGACAGGGTACACTGAAAGTGCAATTCACTCCACTCAATCCTTACAACCAGTCATAAAGAAAAGCCGAGTAGATCACATCTAGGAAAGAATGAAACGATGATAGTCCAAACCCAGTATCACACTGTTTATTAAACTCAGAGTTTCGAATTATCAGGATAACCTCAGTACTACAGTGCGCTGCTCAGAAATGAGCAGCGCTTCACTCCCCAACCCCGAGTGACCACTCGTAACACCCCTGAGCCCCTGAAACATCAAGCGCCACCCAGATACAGCCTCCAAAGGGAACCTTCACCCTGAAACAGGCTTCTCAGGCCAAGCGCCACTCAGAGGATGAAGATGAAGACCAGCACCACAATATCGGATGATGACGAAGTGTCGAAAGACTTCCCGGATAAAAGTCTGCAGCAGCGCCACCAAACCCTGACAAGATGACCTCTGAGGAAGAAGCTGCAGCGCCACAACCCTGGAACCCCACTCCGGAGGAGGGTCCAGCAGGGCACCAACTTCTCTCGCCTCCAGCAGACCTCGATAACCCATACCTCTGACAACCCCTACGTGCTGGCAGAGTACAGCGCAGGTCCCAGATATGGCCGACGCTCCGAAGGTCTGGCTATGTCCGTCTCCTTCCATGTTGAGCCGTCACCACTTCCGGTTCACGCGTAGCACAACAGTGATGAACTCGGTACCAACTGCCAAAAACTCTGAACCGATTTGCCGATCCTATCTATGGTCTAAACTAGCCTAGACTCAACCTAAACCGGACTGACTGACCGACCGGTACCGATTCTGTTTCGGTCTCTAGGACCTCTCCCAACCCTGCTATAGGCTATAGGACCATCTATCAGCTTAGGCCTATAGGGCCTGGTTGTCCTAGGGGTAGCCCAGGTCTGCTATTCGCAATTAGGGTAGCTGTAGGAAATTTAGTTAGTTTGAGCCTGTATTTTTCGGAATTTGCAGATATGTCCCTCACAAATTTTCCTTACAGATAGGTATCTCGGTTAGCCCTCAGCCAAACAAAATTACGAATCTAACGTAAGATGCGACCCGACCGAGGCAAGCCCTGAGTTTCGCCCTTGGCCCAATGTACAGTGAGAATCTGCAGGCTTCATTACACTACCCCGAGACTCATATGGAAGCTGCAGGAAGACCAATAGGGAGGAGCTCAAATGGTGGGCTCTGCCTCCCTTGAGGCAGTGCGATCGCAGGTCATAATTAGACACGCCAGATAGACTTGTGGCAAGACAAGGGGCTTAGAAATGTTAATAGAAAAGATAGGTTGCAGCAGGAAGTAGGGTTTTAGAATACACAGGGTCAAGGGTTTAACTTCTCCAGAAGGGAAAAAAGAGGGGTATGGCAGAAGATAAAGCAGAAGGGTTTCAAGTGAAGCAGAGGATTTGTTGCTAGTCATAATTATCGTGTACGAGAAGAGATCCATAGACAAAAAGTTATCCATGCCCTGGCCTCATTTTTTCAGTTTCCCTTTTTTGCCTGTTCTTTACTCCAGTTTCGAGTTTTTTCGAAGATGCAGACAGAGGAACGTTGGACCAGGTTTCCAGCTCAAGCCTAATCTCGACAACGGCCCCAGCATTCTCTGGGTTGAGATGTCGAGGAATTCCCGTCCTTATTGTTGATCATATAATAAAACTGCAACTCTTCTTTGTCAAAAAAAAGAGCATGTTGGCCGGACCGTTGGGGCTATGTGTCCCATCCGACAACTACAGCATGTGCATCCAATTCCTTTCCTTTTTTTTTCCCGAGAAAAGCAAGGACCTTACGGTCATTGCTCGATATCCATTTTGGGGAGCATCAGTCCGGTTCCTATTCCACTTGCTGCAAGTCAGAAGGTGCATCCAATTCTATTATAAAACCCCTCGCGAACAGGTATGTCCTTCAGCAACGACCTTTAGCAATGACTTCTTACTTTAGTTGAGATGTGCCCTTTGACCAGAGAACTTGACCTTTGATCTGCTTTTACGTTCCCTGGGTCCTGGCGAGATACCCCTTCACGCTGCTTTACTTTTACAAGGCCTGAATCGGGTAAAGACCCTTTTATAATGGAATTGGATGCACCTTCTGACTTGCAGCAAGTGAAATAGGAACCGGACTGATGCTCCCCAAAATGGATATCGAGTGATTCAGGCCTTGTAAAAGTAAAGCAGCGTGAAGGGGTATCTCGCCAGGACCCAGGGAACGTAAAAGCAGATCAAAGGTCAAGTTTTCTGGTCAAAGGGCACATCTCAACTAAAGCAAGAAGTCGTTGCTAAAGGTCATTGCTGAAGGACATACCTGTTCGCCAGGGGTTGCGCATGTCATATCTGTTCAGATAGGGATGTGTCTGTACGTGCAGTCAATGTGTCTGTTCGTGCAAAGGGAGTGTGTCTATTCATGCAATATAGATGTTTGTTCAGGCAGTAAGTGTGTCTGTTCGTCCAAAGTTGTGTCTGTTCGAAAGTAAGTCAATAAACAGTCCCAGTTCTGGTCTAAGTTTGAGAAACAGTCCGGATCCAGACGTCCAAGTCCAAATCCAGGCCGAAGGGCCTCAGCCGCAGCAGACCTCATTGGGACAGTACTGGGACACATGCAATGCAGGGTCTGGGACATAGGAAGGCCTGAATAAGCTAGTGCAGACCCAACGTGAAGAGGCCAGCGCTATAAAGGAAGCAGCCAGCCTCATTCAATGCCAGATCTCTACTGGCATTCTGTGCGTGGAAGTGTTGAAGCACTTGTGCGCCAGCCAGGAGGAGCAGCGCTGGAGGATGAAGATGCGCTAGGAGAAGGAAGGAGACCGGGCGCTGGGAAGAGAAGCAGCCATAGCTGCCCAACGAGTTCGTAGTAGACTTAGAGAGTTAGTAGTAGTCATCTCTGAGTAGCATTCAGAGTAGATCCTCGAGAGAAGGGAGTGTCCATGCATAGTAGGAAGAAGGAACTGAGGCAGAGAGTGTGTAAGCAAGGCTCAGCTATGGTGAATACTTACCTGAGTTAGATATGATCTGCAGAGGAGGCGCTGATGAGTGGAAGATACCTTGACGAGTTGGATGAGAAATTTGTATTGCGCTGATGAGCGCCTGAACTCAGGGAATTGTGACACTCTTTGTAATCATCTTTTTGATAATATAAGCTGCGTAACTCGGTTCTCTTCTTATCTCTTTGTCAAGTGTGTGAAGACTTCTGTTCGTTGTGTATGGAGATGATGCATGCTGTGAACATTCTTGCGTGAGTTGGTCTCCAGGACCCATGCAATTACATCTATAATTGAATTATTTTAACTGTGGCCCAGGCACAGGCCTGCATAGCCTGCTACAGTTAAAAATACCACACCATAAGTACTACGTATCTTTGAGTCTTTTCTTTTCTTTTTCCCTTTCCCAGATTGGCAATCTTCATGCGGAGAGTAAAAGCAAAAGATTCAGCAAGGGGATGCTTGTTTGTTGACCGGAGAGGCAATCTTGTCCTTTGATTGGCAATTGTACTGACAAGAGTCGAACACAAGTTTTGTGAAGGGCATCTTTGTCTCTTGCCCACAGGGCCATTTTAGAACGGAAGCCCAAACCCCTTACTCCAACAGTTGTTGGCCGCAGGAGAATCAGTAAGGAGGAGGAGGTGTTGTGCAACCTGTTCGTGTATACTGAAGGCAAGTTAGGCAATGTTTTTAAGATGATTGGCCTAAGTCTATGCCATATGTAAGATTGGTTAAAATGTCAATCATTTG
>BFEA01000547.1:303391-346152 GCA_003427395.1 Chara braunii | reverse complement strand
TCCACTAGTTCACTCCAGTTTGAACCATCCGTAAGCTGTCTCTTATACACATCTAGATGTGTATAAGAGACAGGTCCTAGGCTCTCAGTGCATTTCACTTCCTGATATGCTACATCCAGTCACCAAGAGCTCAACAGCGCATAATTCAGCAACCCATTACCAGCACCCTCATCTAAGGTAGGTGACACTCCTCTCTCCCTGGCCCATTCTCTCTTTCTTTCTCTGTCTCCTCTCTCTCTTTGTCCCTCCTAGTCTTTTTCATGCATATACTCTCTCTCTCTCTTTGCGAGGGTTTATGTCTCGGCATAGGGCCCTGCAGCAGGCGCGTGCCCGCCCTAAGTGAAGGCGGGCTCCCCGAATCTCAATGCGCCCTGAACTCGTCAATTTTCGCAAATCTTGGTCGGCGCCAGACAGTTGCCACGCGACAGATGCTTACAATCCGCCTTGCTCGTGAGAATCCAAATATTTGCGAGCCTTCCATGCTCTTCCAGCAATGTGGTCGAAGCAAGGAGCATTGCACGTTTGTGCCTGGGTGGTTGGGCATGCCTAACTAATTCGGTCCCAGACCACTGTCTGAATCTGGCCTGGGTGCAGACACTTTGGCCGAGACTGAAGCTACTGGAAACTCGGTCTCACGTGGGCGTCGCAAAGGCAAGCGCCCAACTCTTTCCATATAGGAAAGGGCAGGGCACAGAGCTGGACATTCGGGCACTTGCACTTGTGGGCAGCAGCGCTGCTGTAGCTTAGACTCGCGGGCTGCTTGCTGCGCTAGAGCGAGGTGCGGGCGCGCTGTCGCACTTTTTTTAGTCAGACCTCTTTAGGCGACCAGAAAGCCAACAGGCTGTCATGCAAGATTTAGTTCCTGACTTTTGCAATAAATAAAGTAAATTAAATAAAGCAAATCCCTTCCTGTTGTGTGCGTCCGGCTTCGAGCGAGACCCTTCAATTGCGGTCTTCGCTGGTCCCCGGTCTTAGGAATCTTTTATTTTGATTTGGAACAACTGAGAATCGTGCAAATAATAATCATAAGATTCTAATATGTCATGCATGCATCAATTTTGCCAATTTACTAATTTTGAAAATTGTGACAAGAGAACGTGATCACCAAGCAAAACAATGCAGAAAATCCAGGACTGACTGACTCGAGCAATGGCAATGGTAAACGAGGGAAGGATGAGAACTCATAATAATCTCAAAGAGTACACATGAAGAGAGCATGGCCAGCACTAGGCAAGAGTCCCCAATTTACTAATTTTGAGAACTGTGACAAGATCATCAGAGAACGTGATCACCAAGCAAAACAATGCAGAAAATCCAGGACTGACTAACTCGAGAAATGGCAATGGTAAATGAGGGAAGGATGAGAACTCACAATAATCTCAAAGAGTACACATGAAGAGAGCATGACCAGCACTAGGCAAGAGTCCTCACTCATCCCTCTAGGTCATTCACTCGATCTCTCATTTCGCTGCGCATTTCTTGTGCCTCGAACAATGTCTCTGTACTCCCTGAGGTTGTGGCCTTTGGATGTAGAGCCACCTGAACCCTGCGAGCTCCGAGCATTTCCAATCGAGTCCCATAACGCGAAAGTCAACCATAACACAAAACTCTTCCCATAAAGTAGGAAGATATGGCCGAGAGAAAATCCCTCGTCTGAGATGCTCGAACTCTGATGGTTCGGTCACCGCCTCATAATCAATTACTACAGGCGAAATGTACCTCTTTGCCAGATCCACTAGTTCACTCCAGTTTGAACCATCCGTAAGAGTGTATCTTCCTAGAGAAAATCCTTCATCTGAGATGCTCGAACTCTGATGGTTCGGTCACCGCCACATAATCAATGACTGCAAGTGAAATGTACCTCTTTGCCGAATCCACCAGTTCACTCCAGTTTGAACCATCCGTACGAGTGAAGGGGACTGGAGGCTTAGGATAATCAGTGTAGAGCTTTGGTCCAAAGCTGCGAATCCGCCTAACTCTTTCTCTCTCTTCTAAGTACTTGGCTGCAGCAACCCAAACTGAATCGAAGTACTCATGAGTCTCCTTGTCTTTCTTCACGTAGAGTCTCAAATCAGGATGGTGCCTGCTGCAAAACTGGTGAGAACAACAAAAATGGATAGGTTTACTTGTCTGAAGCCAACTGCACTTACGTATCGATACTGGACTGCATCTTTGAGGGCTATGATGTTGAGACTAGCCAAGACGGACCCATTGACTCGAAATGACTGAATCATACTCATGTGCTGAAGTGGGTATTGAAACTGATTGGCTCTAACTGGAAGGTTCGAGCGACCCGGATGACAGAATGCTGATTGACCACTTATTGAATACCGATTGAACACCGATTGAATACTGATTTAATACTGATTGGATATTGCCCACTTAATAGCGACACAGAGTACTGCTCACTTGATAGCAGCGCTGAGTACAACTCACTTGTTAGCAACACTAAGTACGACTCACTGATAATAGCGCTGAGCACTGGTCTCTGATAACAGCGCTGAATACTGTTCACTTGATAGGAGTGTTGAGTGCTGCTCACTGATAACAGCGCTGAGCACTTGTCTCTGATAACAACGTTGAGTATTGTTATCTGATAACAACGTTGTGTACTGTTCTCTGATAACAGTGTTGAGTACTGTTCACTGATAACAGCGCTGAGCACTGTTGGAACGTTGATGGAATGCTGATTGAATGCTAATTGAATGCTAATTGAATGCTGACTGTCCTTAACTGAGGTTTCCTGATAACCCCCTCCGATGGCCTAATGTTGTTGAAATGATAGGTCACTGAATATGGATTACTTAGCAGGGTGTTGAATATTGTTCGTTTGATAGCACAACACGGCACATGACTGTACACTTGATAGCATGACACTAAGTATTGCTCACTTGATAGCACAACACTAAGTACCGTGACACTGGTTAGCACGTCATTGAGTACTGCGATATTTGAAAGTTGTGCGTTGCTTACTAGTCGGGCATATTGACGAAGTGCTTGAGGAGAGGGGTCTTTGCACTTTCACACTCTCCCGGACTCCATCCTGGCCTGTTCGATCGTCTCGAAAGATGAGTAGGTACTGTACAGTTCTCCACTAGGCCCATAAGAGTATATAATGTACTCAATGTTTTTCTGGGTCTTCGCCGCTGTCAGTGCATGCTCCCTCATTAACCTTATGTGGCACTGAAAGTCCTCAAGTGCTTCCTCTTCCCAGGTTTTCACCTTATCCTGAAGAAGTGCATAGGTCATCAATAAAGCATTTTCACCTCCCCGTTTTTGCAAGCGTTCTCAACTACAGCTCCAACTAAAAAGCACGAGAAACGCACTGAATGAGAGGTTCTTCATAGTAACCAATCTTTGATCATAGACAGGTACACCATGATTGGCTAGGATTTGGAGCAAATAGTGACAGTCCGCTACTACAGCAAGTGGCGACCCCAGCTATAGCCCCACTGTGTGGCAAAGGCTTCTCTACTTTAGATCGCCAGCGTGGGAAACCGAGCGCCTTTAAGCGGCGTGTCGAGTATCATAGCCAGCAGAACTTACCAACGCAAGCGTATCTGGACAGCCCCCTGATTAGTGTTGTTCACGAGATCACTAGCATCTCCAGACTGAGCACACAGACAATCGACAATACTTCCTACACTTCCCTCAAGAGCTGGTAGATCTGACTAAAGTTAGAGACCGAGGAAAACTGATCTGTCCACGCCACAAACTCATGAGGGATCATGTCCTCTCAGATAGTCGTTAGGAGAAGCAGATTGAGCGTGCCATCAGTGATCTCGGATAAGAATTGTATGCTCTAGATACCCATAGGCTCACATATACATTTTTCTACTTTCCCCAGTTGAAATAATCAGGGAAAAGGGGCCAACCCTGTCAACCTCAACAGTCAAGTTATAATTAACGCTGACTTTTAAACAGGCTCACTCGTGTTATCTGGCAGGGTTAGTCAAAATCACACTTCTTATCAGCCCCTTTAGTCAAGAACATACACAAACCGAGATTTCACTAGTCTCTGTCGAGCATGTACTTAACTAGAAGGTAAGCAATCTTTCTTAGATTTACCCTTTTCCCATTCATAAATCAAGAGAGGGTGTTTGCAACAAAGCATGGATGTTTTTACTCTAATAGGGAAAAACTCACTCAACTCTCTCTAGTAATCAAGGAGTCGTCAAGCTTTCCCCCAATTTGAGGAATCGGTAAATGAAAACCCAATTGGTCCCATTACGACCGAGGACAAGGAGACAAGCAACGAGATGCAAAGTGAGGGAACAACGATAAAGCGCCCAGAAAAAGCGACAACTCATAGAGACTCAACCCATCAAAAACTCGCAACCATATCTTCATACTTTTTGCTCGTCACTTCTTTTTTTTTGTTTTACTATACCCACAGAAGAAAGTGGCAAGGCAACTTATCTGAACCGTTTCACCACTCACTGACATGACAGCCAATTAGCAATCCCCTCAATCCATAGCCCATTAACTTCTGACGGCATTCAGGACTACTCGACTCTATGAATATGCTTAGCTGTTACTTGTCTCTACCCTTCCAACTTTCCAGCCTGTTCTCGACCACAATGTCATCTCATTAAAAGTGGTTCAAAGCTCGCAAGATCTCAATTAACACCCAGAGTCCGCTTTGCACGCTCCGTCTCTTCGTCAGATCTCAATTATTTATGTTGCTTGGTGACTGTCATTTCTCCCCACCTCTGCTCTTTTAATATCACTTATTGCGTAACTGTTTTCTGGAGCATGCGCAAGATCATGGATTGACCCCGCTCGATAGCCCTAGGCAACTCTCAATCCGAACTATATGACAGAGAGAGTGATATACAATATATGTTCAAGACCGGAGTTCGCTTACAACGCCTCAGACCCGCTCCCTATCAAGGGTTAGCATTTGCTACTTCTCTCAGTGCAGGTCCACTTCGCAGCCCCTGTTTCATGACATAACGACTCAAGCAAAAAAGACAACATCAATCCAGAAATTATTTCCCATTCAGCATGCCCACTGCCGACAGTTCTCGGGTCGCCTTCAAGCTACCGAGTCCACGACAATTATCTAAAGCGCTCATGAATGCGTGGCGCTCGTGACACAGACTAGGGCCGCAAACACAGAGAAGGTTGGTCGAATAAGAAGATCAACAATGTCGGCCCCCAATCGTGCAAAGTCAGAACTCAAGTAAGCTATAGACTGTTGCGGCCTGTTGGCGACGTCAACCAATAATGGGGACGACCCCGTTGTCTCCGCCGTTCTCCACTTCTGCGAGTCTTCCTCTCACCCCCTTTACTTCTAGGTTACGACTATTTACCTTCACACAAGCAAGCACCTTGTAGGCTAGGTGCCTTGAGACGGGTAAAGCAGTAACGTGCAAAACCACTGACCACAAGAAAGTCGAAATTACTAGAAGCCTGCCGAAAGAGATCTTGAACGCGAACAACGTTAAGAGAAAGACGGAATAATGCAAGCGAAGTCAAACATAACGGCTCAGGTACGGGAGATAACATCAGCTGAGGTCATTTTCTGCTCAATACACCCGTTGACAGCAGTCCACGGGTTGCCTTCAAACTATCGAGCCCAGAACATATGAGCACACGACGTCTACGACATAGATCAAGTGAAGGGTTCGGATGAGAGGTCGAATGGGGAAACCATCAATCATCGACTTTCCAAGAGATTGCGTGCTCCTCAGCCTGTACCACGAGACTGACCACTGTTAGTCATGAAGTGGCTTTAGCAAGAGAGGTGATGCCAACATCACTTTCTTGTACACCACTCCCCTTCTTCACGAAAGCCTCTCTTTCTCACAGGATCTCCCAGAGTCTTCCCTGTCTCCCTAATCCGTCCTCTTTCGCATACGCATGGTAGTGTTCCATTATTTTCGTCACCTGCAACACTCGGACATCAGCACTGCTCAGTACTGCATGGGGTGCCAAGCAACGTCGCGTCTTGAGGAGGAGCTTCACGTCAACGGCGAAGATTAGGCTCACGTCTTGCTTGTCCTGCCTGGCTACTGCAAGCAAGGTTCTATCCGTAGCCCGCGAACGTGCAGCTTCGCCCCGGTCACGCATGAGGCGCCCAGTCGGCCAATCCCGAATCCTTCCTCGCTTGCTTGTTTAGGGAAGACAGAGTCGCCAGGCACGAGACCCGCATGACCTGCCCACGACAAAAGACTGAACCACTCAGTGATGGTCCCCCGCGCATATGACAGAAAATCCCAAGTGAGTGACGTCAACCATAGCTACTCTGTACACCACCACGCCTTCTCACACTCTCCACTGGTAGCGCACTATCCCCCATGAGCCATCCAAACATCTCCCCCTTTTTCTCCGAGTCCCTTTCCTCCCACTTGAGCATAATCGTCACGCTCTGTCACAGGTCGCCCCCGACCTGTAACTGTCCAGTACTCTTAGTTACATCTCCGTCGTGAGTTGGCCTCTGGACCACTCTCCACAGGCCCAGCCAATGGATGGTCCCTCCGCCACTGGTCCAACCCATGCCAAGACTGGGTCTCCGCGTTCAAGTCACTGGCGTCGCTCTCAGCTTCAGTATTGCGGTCCAGGTGCTGTTGCTCGCGTTCTACCGTGTCCGTAGAGGTTTTCGCCTCCAAGTACGAGACGGTCACCTTGATTTCATTCGTGACCGCGTCTCACCTGCATCTCCTTTCGTCTCTGTCCTTGGCCTCTGTGATCGCCAACTGCGAACATTGGTCTGCCCTCATTTCCTCCTCTTTTCCTC
Source organism: Chara braunii (assembly GCA_003427395.1). NCBI lineage: Eukaryota > Viridiplantae > Streptophyta > Charophyceae > Charales > Characeae > Chara > Chara braunii. The sequence goes on along the minus strand of BFEA01000547.1, from coordinate 339,410 downwards.
CTACGTTTACCCTCAGTTTCGCCTCTTGCCTACCGTAGTTGTAGTCCAGCAGGACCGTCACCGTAGGCCCTTCTCCTGACATTTGCTCCCATCTCCAAAGAAACTAGAGACACCTTGGCCTATAGTCGTACAGTCCGCTGCTCCGTACCATGACTACGATCTCACGACCAGCAGAGTTACGGTACGCAAAGCACACACACTCAGCCTGCCCCTTCTCACGAACACCTAGCCACTTCCTGCTTCGAGCTCAGTTCGCCAGTCGTTAGCACGATGGAAGCTCCTGAACGCATCCTTCAGGTTGGCCACCGAGGACTCGTTTGCCTCGTCCTTTATAGGCTTGTCTCCTATCGCGACCCCTCCCCCTCCACGTTCTAAATGAGGAACTCAAGTGGCTAATAAAATAAATAAGACAATTAATCTATAAAGAAAATTTGGGAGGCCGAAGCTCAACAGTCAGAGCACGCGCCCGACACATAGTGTTACTGTCAATCACTAATCCCGGTGATGTGACTACATGCCTAAAGCGGTGGTCCCATAACGGGATACCGACCGACAACCTTTCTATTCCAAAAGGAATCACTGGACTACAACTAACGGGTACCCGCATCCGATGGCAAGGAGGGGGCTTATGACCTTCCACAGGGGGTGATAAGCCTCCTGCCAAAGCGGTCGCGGGTCGCCCCTCTTTTTGAGGTCCTACTGTATGGCGCCCAGTCAGTCGAGTCAGTATTAGAGCAAGACGAAGAAGGTCAGGCCAGTCTAGACCGTCCTTTTATGATCATGGTTCAAAAATGAGCCGTTAGCCGCACCCCGCGAAGTAACCGAAGGAAAGATTAAATAAATGAATAGACAATAGAAGAGGTAATAATATCAGAGAGGAGAGAACAACGCTTCAAAATTTCTCGCGCCGATATACCACTAAACCCACCAGGCCCCGAGACACAATGTCCTCGATCTAGGTCTAGGCACGGATCCAAGCTCAACACTCGACCTTTCCCTCTTTTACTGACGGTGACCGTCGCCACCGCACCTACCCCAGAACATGACAGTAGGGACCCGACGTGCGGTTGCGAGAACCAAACCGACTATCGTTATCCCACTTCTGCACTTAGCCCTGATCATGACCATCGAGGACCAACGCGCGGTTGACCATGCTACCCTTTTTTTATCACGCTAGGCAACCCGGACGGTCACTTCAATTACGGGACGGCACTGTAAGGCAGGATACTGAACCTGCGCAATATCACTCGAAAACCTAGTATCTGGGCCTGTCAATTCCATACGACCCTACGGACTGATACCGGGCTTACAGTGGTAAGTGAACAGATGATGACCTGATACACATCGAAGGGTCGGGACACCGCGCCCTCCGACATGATACCAAACCCCCGCCCTTCCCCGCTGGGCAGAAAGAACATTTAGTTAACAGAAAAGGAACACCGATAGCAACATTCTCATTCATTCTCGCAGTGCAATTCATAAGGAAGTTTCTCATGGCAATTCTGCACCAAGTGCTAGCTCGTGCTTCCCCTTTCGAAGTGCTCTTTTCTGCGTAGTCCACAACCGTTCCTCTTTCTTCTTTAATAGCATACCCTTCTTTCTCTTGCAGTGTTAACCCAGTCTCGATCCCCATCGTCGCACGTCTCTTTTCCTTTTCGATTCTTCTTTCACTATAACTGAGGCACGTAGTGGACAAGGGGTAGAGGCGGAAAAGTGGGTAAGGCTCGTGAAGAACCGCCTCCTCGCACAAGGCGCGAGTATAGCTGGTTCGAAGAGGAGGAAGAGATGCGAGGTTATGGATCCTATACAAGACCATACTCGCATCCTTCTCTTGTTGGTTGGCACGAAAGGACTCCATCTCCCACTAAGATGGAGTACTATCAGAAAAAGCTTGAAGCGCGCTGTGGCGCCCCAAGCACCTCCTCTCCCCCATACTCGCCCAGAGCCCCCGCTACTCCCACGTCAAACAGGGCCCTAATGCCAATCCCTCCAGCCCCTATCCCATGTTCAGTTTCTCCCACTCCTCATCTTAGTGATTGTACTCTTTTCTGTATTTTCATTCTTCTCACACTTCTTCAACTTGATTTCATGGCTATCCTCTATATCTTGTATAAACGCGATTTTTTCGTGAACTTCTTAGTCTTTTCTTTGTATTGACTTTTCAATCCATTCCATAGCGTCCCTGGCTTAAGAGTTTGAATACCTCGAGGTCAGGTTGTAAACCAGGCCGCTTGTCACCCACCAACTAAATTTAAGAAGGATTTCTCATCTGCTACTGGTTTGACTTGCCACTGGACTTTTTCAACTATGAAGTTACCTTGTTTCTTGTTTTGACAGTGATACCAGGAATATTGCCCAATTGACTTTAACGTTGAGGACACTCATTCTGTCTGCCATACTCGGGATAGGGTATACAAAACCCTTTTCTTGTTTTCTGACTTGAGTGAGATGTTTTTCAACTTCTCAAGCAACTCAGGGGATACCAAACCCCATTTTCTTGTTTTGGCCTTGGAGTGCTTGAAGCGTCTGCATGATCCTACAAAACAGCGAGTCTCACAGTCTCAACATACCGACTCCCTGGCAAGCAGTCATCAATCAGTAATTAAATAAAAATAAATAAATATAAAAACCCATTATAAAATAATAAATAAACATAAACAGTTCTTCACACCCAAGAGTTATTGATTGCCTTGGTTTTAGCCCACCACTGGCAAGGAATGGCAGACCTCCCTTCAGCCTGACATACCTTATTCGGCCCGCCTCGGACGAGGACCAATCAAACCGTTTGTCTTGACGACCTCTTTAACCTACTTCCAGGTCAGGACCACCAAGACACCCAGACTATAGCGGGTCCCACCAAGACACCCAGACTATAGCGGGTCTGGTCACCCTATGACAGTAGACCTCCCGTCAGTCAAACTGTCATGTACCCGAATTTGACCACTGCGGTCGGGGACTGACTCACCCATCAGTTTTCAGCCTAGGGCGCTGGCTGCCCTGCCTTAATTTTTGAACGTGGGACCCAGTCTAACCACGGTTCCAGGCTCTGGCGAACCTCACTGGATTGCATCCTCTGACTGCGGTAGGGTTCCAACTGACCCCTTTTGACCTCACAGGCCAGACTCCCAGAGTCTTAGTCAACTACGGAATTCGACACTCGCATCGGGGACCTGCTGACCCCACTACATTGCAACCTACTGCCGTAAAGCTCTGGATGGCCCCGACAATCAATGCATCTTTAGGTTAGTGAAGGAAATCTCAGACACAGAGAATCAACACAGTCAAGCAGTACATGCCCCAGATAACAAAACAAACATTTCTCAAAAGATGTCCCTTCAGTCTCAAGTAGCACTAAACAACAACAGCAAACAACCGACAATGCATTTCCTAAAGACTCCCCCTTAGCCTCAGGAAATACAAAGTGCTGATCCCAGAGAGGTCCCTTCCCTCATCTAAGAGTACTCCCAAGAGACCTCCCGTCCGCCTCAAGGGAGCATAAACATACTGGCCCCAGAGAGGTCCCTTCCCTCATTTGGAACAAAAGATAAGCAACTTAGTCAAGAAACACAAAGTCCCCATGCTGACAACTCTCTGGTCAAGCAAGGCTGAACTTCTTTATGCCTATCTTCTCGACAACTCTCTTGGACAGGCAACTTAGTCAGAAGTCACGAAGTTCGTCCACTGACAACTCTCTAGTCAGTTAGAGCTGAACTTTTATTATGCCCGTCAGATTCTCTCTTCATCATGAGATCAAAACTAACTCTTGTACCACAACCACGATTTTCTCTGAACTTAATATCACTGCAACTGCACTTCACAGTTACTCCCCACTCAGGGATCTGATGCTCGTGGATCAACTGCAGCCCAGTATTTATGACACTTTTATCTCATCGTCTCTGTCACTTATAAAAACAATAAAGTTTATGCCTGGTCAACTTCTGATATCTGTCTCATTCTGATCTGAAGTGAAATAGAATACTCTTTGTCACTCTCTTGGCTCGACCACGTCTTGATTATACTTTCAATAGGCAGAGTAGCATCCCGACCATACCACAGAATGAATGGAGCATAACAAGTGGTTCTCTTGACAGTGATATTGTCCGCATAAACTACAACTCTCAATACAGTTGGCCAATTATTGAGGTTTCCTTCACACCATTTAGCCAATGAATCTTTCAGCGTCCTATGACCTTTTTCGACTAGTGCATTTGCTTGAGGATGATAGGTGGCTACATAACGAATTCTGACTCCCAGTCTGAGAGTAGTTCTTCTTACGATCTCATTCTTGAATTCAGATTCTCTATCTGAGACAAACTCTCTGATAAAAGAGTAGTTGAGATAGACTTCCTCTATCCAGTCAACCACTTGCTCGGCTGTTTTCCTTTTCAGAATCTTTGCCTCGACATATCCTGAGAAATTATCCCTCATGTTCAGTATGTATCTCATCCCACCCTTACCCAAAGACATGGTAATAACGTCCAAGTGGACCCGACTCCATGACTCTGCTAGTGTAGTAGGAAACAAGGGTTCAATCATCCTCGTAGTAGACCTTTTCTTACATAATACAAAAAACTAACAAAATCTGTAAATCATGTCTCTCATGTTAGGCCAGAAGTAGAGTTTGACTGTTTTAGAGTAGGTTGCTTCAGCAACTCTATAACCCCCTCGTGCAGAACAACAATTATTTCTAGTTGTCTTTCCTTCCCACAAACAACTCTTAGTGGAGGCAAACCTCCTTTGCCATCCACAAAGAGGTGACCTCTCTTTAATCTAAACTTTTTCTTTAAGTTTTTGCAGTAATATTCCTTTAATCGCTCTCTTTCCATCTTCTTCCCAATCTCTTGATAAATTTCATCATGTTCTTCAAAGATAAATAATATCTCTTCCTCTTTCTTCTCACCATCTTCCTCATTTTTTGAACCAAAACTCTCCCAGTTCATGAGCAGCCACAGCCGCTACGTTGACCCTAGCATACCATTAATTTTGCTCTTCTTCTTCTTTCTTTTCAAGAATTAATTCATCGACATAAGCATCAGGGATTTCTCCCCAGATGTCTCTCTCTTCAGACCATAAGCTCCACTTGTAAGAGCTTGGAGCCTTATACTCCTCATCATCTTCCTCATTCAGTTAGTTATCAACATAGGCAGACTCTTCTATTGTCCCATTAATGTCTTCATCTTCATCTTTTCTCCATTCAATCCGACTTAGGTTTTCTGCCCAATTCTTTTAAGTGGGAATCATCTTCCTCATTCAGGAAGTTATCAACATAGGCAGACCCTTCTATTGTCCCATTAATATCTTCATCTTCATCTTTTCTCCATTCAATCCGACTTAGGTTTTCTGCCCGATTCTTTTCAGTGGGAATCGCTTGTTGATGTTTTTAATAGCACCAATCACAGCAAGGTTTTCTGCCCGATTCTTTTCAGTGGGAATCGCTTGTTGATGTTTTTAATAGCACCAATCACAGCAGATGTATCAGTCCTCATGAATGAATCTCCTTTAAAGTACATAATACATGAAGCACCTTAGGCAATGGATGATTGTCAGTAACATTTTCCTAAACTGGGTGTAGCCTCTTTCTGTAGAGTTAAAAATTCTACTATCAAATCCCAAAGGTCTTTCATTTTCATTCTCGTCTTTCTGGATAAGTACACACCACCAAGAGCCACTTGTCCCCCATCTGCCTCGATAATGAAGGGTTTTCCCTCCTCTTCCTCATAGAATCGCACTCCCAACACTACTTCCCCATCTTTTAATTTTTCTGGTAAAGTTTCTGCAACATTTTGTCTTTTCTCAGTCTAAGATAAGTTCGCCCCTTGTCTCACCATTCCTCTTAGAGGTTCTGCAAGGGTAGCAAAATGAGGAATAAAAATCCTCCAAAACCCACAGACACCCAAGAAGCTTCTGACATCTGTCACTCGCTTGAGAGGCAGAGGTCAGTTCTAAATTTTGTCTATCTTCTTGGGGTCAGGGCTCCTACCTTTGGAGAAACATCTAAGGCCTAAGATGGTTACCTCTGCTTTGGTCCACTGGCGGTCAGGTTATATTTATGAAGTCTCTATATGACCATTTTCACTCTCTCAGCATGCTCCCAGACAAACTTCCTGACTCCATCAGCGATCAAAGTCTCATCTCTTACGAGGGGTCCTTTCACAAGGTTATCATCAATGTAAGGACTAGTTATCCCAGGTGAGATATCCTGCATGACTTGGATCATATCCCTTTGTACCACTGTCACACCATTGGTACAGCCCTGAGGTACCACGCACATTTGAATAAGGCCCCTCAATGGGAAACTGATCATAGTCAGAATATAAATCAATTAATGAATAAATGCATCGACCAACAAACGATTCAGAAAGGAGATCAACATTAGGGAGGCTACCTGCGTCACATATCGTTACTAAGTTGAGCTTTTGGAGATACTGTATCCATCTCAGTCCACCCCTTGGTTTCCAGAAGCCAAACGAATGGTTAGCATACGGTCTATCAACATGTTCAGCAACATTAGAGGCAATTTCCTTATCAAGATACTTTACTACTTTTACCTCTTTTTTCAAGGCATACTTGGTTGGTCTGTCATTCCATGAAATATGATCAACTGTCCAGATCTTTGTCATCTTAATCATATCTACATCCAATCGCCCTCTTTCTTCATCATTTAAAAAAAATGCAACAGAGAACTCTTGACACACTTTAAAAATATATTCTTTCTCTTTAGGCAAGATCAACTGGTATGAACCTATCTTCATTGTGTCAAACCTTTCCCTGGTGACTCTATTCCTCAATTTCGCAGACTCCCTTCATGCTTTAAAAATTCTTCTTATTTTCGTTGATACTCACTTCTCTCTCTTCCTGTCACTTTTGTCCTCCCCTTTCTTATTTTTCAATCTCTTACTCTTCTTGCAAAAAATACAGGTTCGTTTCTCTCTTCCCTTGTTTGCTTTACCCTTTGAGAGTTTTGTACATAGAGAGTGTAGGCAATAATAGACTGGGTGGTGATAGAAGGCAACGCAATTTTTCCCGGTCTTCCAATATAATCTTCAATCAGTTCCCTTTCATCATCCTTACTCGATCTTATGTTATACCCTTTTACAGTACCCCGGATCATAAAGCATCGTGTCAGGTCTATAATCTCATAGTCAAATTGCATGGCTTACGAACCGTTGTTGATTCTTCTGGCAAAAAAGACTCGTTCTTTAAAAGAGTGATATGATATTCCCTCAGTAACTCTCACTTTCACTACCTTCAGTAAGTAGCTGATCTCAATTTGGTCAATGACGGCTCTCAAAGCAGAATCTCTCATCCGTTCAAAGGAAGGTTGCAGAAACTCAAGTTCATATAAAGTAGAGAGGTTTCTGTCTGAGATCCGAAGAGTCCCTTCTGTCTTAACAACTCTACCTTCCAATACAACCCCGAATGTTAGCTGCTCGACCGTACCAGACATTATCGACCATCATGAACAGTGTCAAGAGAGGTAAGTCTCAAAATGAATATAGTAAAGGACCTCGAACTGGTGTTCAAAAGTATTTAAGAGTACGGACTTTATCATTACTATGGAGTCACTCTCCCTTGCATTACCTACTATGGCAATGACTTCTAGAAGAGGCATCCAGTCTCTCCTGTCGTCAAAACCATCAGTAGTTAAAAAAGTAGAGAGTATCTCAAATTGCCTTATTCCTTCTCCCCAAGTTACTTTCCTCTGAAATTTTTCTAGCCACTCTTTTATCCTTATAAGACTGATATAAGCTCCCAACCGACATTCCAAATAATCAACTTTCTTTTCTAAGCATGCTGGAACGCAAATTCTCACGTCCAGGCTGTCGGTGTGCAGGAATTTGACCACCGGAATGTGAAATATTATTCGCCCTCTTACACTTGTCTCGTACCTCAGAATTACAAAGGGATTATTCGACCCCGTTACTTCATAAAGTCTGCCTCTCATAGCAGTTATCCTTTCCGCTGATAGTATTCTTCTTGAGCCCTCTTCACCCTCCATACAAAATCTATCATGACTGACCAATTATTCCTTGAAAATATAAGTCTTTCAACAGGTGGAGACGATATCCCAGTAAAAGGACTGACATAGGTAGTCCAAGAGAAGCTCTCCCCTACTCGTTCAAGCCTTCTCTTTTCATCATACACAACATTTGATGCTCGTTGCCAACATGGACCACTTCTACACTCTTCAAACCTATGTTGTGGTACGTAGATCCCAATATCAAACTCATCAAGGTCAATAAAATAACAGGTAAGAACATACATACCATCATGTTCCCATCCCAGATTCTTTAGTGCCTCATACCTCACGGTTTCGTACGGAATCACTACTCTCCTTGCTATAGGATTAAGTGAATCAAGCAGTTCATCAAAATTTTCCTTACTCAGCTTCCTATAGCCACCTCTTAACCTAATCCAGGGTTTCACTTTTGAAGGTACGTATGATTGACTCATTTATCTCTTTGGTCTCTTCTCACTTTAAAAGTGCAAACTCAATAACAGCAGACCAATTGTTTCTTGACAAAATATCAGGTAAAGGAGGAGCTGGGAATCCCTCAAAGACGAAAAACCGAGTAGATCCAATGAAACACATATTTTCCCTCTCAAGTCTTCGTTTCTCTTTCAGTACAACTTCCTCGCCAAATCCCCAACATCTCCCACAGACAGTGTCAACACTTCGTTCTTTAGGAACACAAGTCTTTACATCATATATGTCCAAGTCTGTGAAGTAGAATGTCAGGACATAAAACCGTTCCTGCTCCCATCCACTCTTGACCATCTCATACTTGACAATCTTGTATGGGAACACTTCTTTCTCACTTAAGGCTTTCAGTGATCCCAAGAGGCACTCTGCCAAATTTCAGTCTTCTCTGTATGATTTCCTCTGTTGAAGTCTCTCTTGTTCTCATGACAGTCTTCTCATTTCTTCCATCTTAGTACCATGTTAATTATTGGCAACCAATTACTTCCGTTACAATAGCTCTCAGGAATAGAAGGAGTTGGAATGGTCTCATAGGTTACATGCATTAACCTCCATTCCACTTTTTTTTTTCTTCGTTTGATTAGATCTACCTTTTCGTCGTAGATAGATTGAACAACAATTTCCATTAACCAGTTAAAGGCCTCACCATCATTCCAGCCTCCCTTCTTGACATAGGGATGAATATCATATAGATATCTCCCTCCAAGAAGTGAGCAAGTACTACACAGATGGTCGAACTGCCAGAGTGGTAAACCCAACATTGCTCATACTGGTAGGGGAATACCCCTCTAACAGTAAAATTTGAGAGCCCTTTCAGTGAATTAGTAATTAGCATTCTTTATGGAATCTCTTACCCTCTGACTCGTTCTCTTCTTTCCCAGTTCTTCAAGGACGTTAAGGGCTCATAAGGCATACCTGTGATCAAGCCTGATTCTCTCCAGTAAATAATGCCAGTCTCCTTCTCCAGTCCAGTGTGGTACCTCACACATGAAGAAATAAGAACCAATTAGCGACTGAAAATTCCCAATGAAGTAACGATTCACTCAAGATATCAGAGTCAATTTGAAAATTCAAACATTGTCAACAATTTTCAAATCCTAGTCAAAGCTCAAAGCTGATGCTGACCCAGGCTCGTTCCGGACACGAAAAATTTTCATGTCCCCGACAACGACGTCATTTTTGTCGCACTTTTTCTAGTCAGACCTCTTTAGGCGACCAGAAAGCCAACAGGATGTCACGCAGGATTTAGTTGCTAACTTTTGCAATAAATAAAGTAAATTCAATAAAGCAAACCCCTTCCTGTTGTGTGCGTCTGGCTTCGAGCGAGACCCTTCAATTGCGGTCTTCGTCGGTCCCCAGTCTTAGGAATCTTTTATTTTGATTCGGAATAGCAGAGAATCGTGCAAATAATAATCATAAGATTCTGATATGTCATGCATGCATCAATTTTGCCAATTTACTAATTTTGAGAACTGTGACAAGATCATCAAAGAACGTGATCACCAAGCAAAACAATGCAGAAAATGCAAGACTGACTAACTCGAGCAATGGCAAGGGTACATGAGGAAAGGATGAGAACTCGTAATAATCTCCGAGAGTACACATGAAGAAAGCATGACCAACACTAGTCAAGAGTCCTCACTCATCCCTCTAGGTCATTCCCTCAATCTCTCATTTTGCTGCGCATTTCTTGTGCCTCGAACCATGTCTCTGTACTCCCTGAGGTTGTGGCCTCTGGATGTAGAGCCACCTGAACCCTGCGAGCTCCGAGCATTTCCAATCGAGTCCCATAACACGAAAGTCAACCATAGCACAAAACTTTTCCCATAAAGTAGGAAGATATGGCCGAGAGAAAATCCCTTGTCTGAGATACTCGAACTCTAATGGTTCGGTCACCGCCTCATAATCAATTACTGCAGGCGAAATGTACAGATCCACCAGTTCACTCCAGTTTGAACCATCCGTAAGAGTGAAGGAAACGGGAGGCTTAGGATAATCAGCGTAGAGCTTTGGTCCAAGGCTGCGAATCAGCCTTACTCCATTTTCATCTAACTCTTTCTCTCTCTTCTAAGTACTTGGCTGCAGCAACCCAAACTAAATCGAAGTACTCGTGAGTCTCATTGCCTTTCTTCACGTAGAGCCTCAAATCGAGGATGGTGCCTGCTGCAAAACTGGTGAGAACAACAAAAATGGATAGGTTTACTTGTCTGAAGCCAACTGCACTGACGTACCGATACTGGACTGCATCTTTGAGGGCTATGATGTTGAGACTAGCCAAGACGGACCCATTGACTAGAAATGACTGAATCGTACTCATGTGCTAAAGTGGGTACTGAAACTGATTGGCTCCGATTAGAAGGTTCGAGTGACCCTGATGGCAGAACGTTGATTGACCACTGATTGAATTCTAATTGAACACAGATTGAATACTGATTTAATACTGATTTAATACTGATTTAATACCGATTGGATACTGATTGGATACTGGCCACTTAATAGCGACACAGAGTACTGCTCACTTGATAAAGCGCTACTCGTTGATAACAACGCTAAGCACTGGTCTCTCATAACAGCGCTGAGTACTATTCTCTAATAACAGAGCTGAGTACTGTTCTCTGATAACAGCGCCGGGTACTGTTCTCTGATAATGTCGCTAAGTATTGTTGGAACGTTGATGGAATGCCGATTGAATGCAAATTGAATGCTGACTGTTCTCAACTGAGGTTTCCTGATAACCCCCTTCGATTGGCCTGATATTGTTGAAATGATAGGTTACTGAATACGGATTACTTAGCAGGGTGCTGAACATTGTTCGTTTGATAGCACGACACAAGATTGTTCACTTTATAGCATGACACTAAGTATTGCTCACTTGATAAGTACCGTGACACTGGTTAGCACGTCACCGAGTACTATGATATTTGATAGTTGTGCGTTGCTTACTAGTCGGGCATACTGACGAAGTGCTTCAGGAGAAGGGCCTGAGCACTTTCACACTCTCCCAGACTCCGTCCTAGCCTATTCGATCATCTTGGGAGTCGAGTAGGTACTGTACAGTTCTCCGTTAGGCCCATACTCAATTTTTTTTTCTAGGTCTTCGCCACTATCAGTGCATGCTCCCTCATTAACCTTATGTGGCACTGGAAGTCTTCATGTGCTTCCTTTTCCCAGGTTTTCACCTTATCCTGGAGAAGTGCATAGGTCATCAATAAAGCATTTTCACCTCCCATGCTTCCTCGTTTTTGCAAGGATTCTCAACTACAGCTCTAACTAGAGAGCACGATAAACGCACTGAAGGAGAGTTTGATCATAGTAACCAATCTTTGATCATAGACAGGTACACCACGATTGGCTAGGATTTGAAGCAAATAGTGATAGTCTGCTACTACAGCAAGTGGCGACCCCAGCTATAGCCCCACTGTGTGGCAAAGGCTTCTCTACTTTAGATCGCCAGCGTGGGAGACCGAGCGCCTATACGAGGCGTACCAAGTATGATAGCCAGTAGAACTTGCCTGATTGCAAGCGTATCTGGACAGCCCCCTGATTAGTGTTGTTCACGAGATCACTAGCATCTCCAGACTAAGCACACAGACAATCGACAATACTTCCTACACTTCCCTCAAGAGCTGGTAGATCTGACTAAATTTAGAGACCGGGGAAAACTGATATGTCCACGCCACAAACTCATAACGAAAGACTCATGTCCTCTCAAATAATCCTTAGGGGAAGCAGACTGAGCGTGCCATCAGTGATCAGGGATTAAGAATTGTATGCTCTAGATACCCATAGGCTCACATATACATTATTCTACTTTCCACAGTTGAAATAATCAGGGAAAAGAGGCCAACCCTGTCAACCTCAACAGTCAGGTTATAATTAACGCCGACTTTTAAACAGGCTCACTTGTGTCATCGTGCAGGGTTAGTCAAAATCACACTTCTTATCAGCCCCTTTAGTCAAGAACATACACAGACCGAGATTTCGCTAGTCTCCGTCGAGCATGCACTTAACTAGAAGGTAAGCAATCTTTCTTAGATTTACCCTTTTCCCATTCATCAATCAAGAGAGGGCGTTTGCAACAAAGCATGGATGTTTTTACTCAAATAGGGAAAAACTCAACTCAACTCTCTCTAGTAATCAAGGAGTCGTCGTCAAGCTTTCCCCCAATCTGAGGAATCAGTAAATGAAAATCCAATTGGTCCCATTACGTAACCGAGAACAAGGAGACAAGCGACAAGATGCAGAGTGAGGGAACAATGATAAAGCGCCCAGACAGAGCGACAACTCGTAGAGACTCAGCCCATCAAAAACTCGCAACCATATCTTAATACTTTTTGCATGTCACTTCCTTTTTTTTTGTTTTACTATACCCACAGAAGAAAGTGACAATGCAACTTATCCGCACCGTTTCACCACTCGCTGACATGACAACCAGTTAGCAATCCCCTCAGTCCATAGCCCATTGACTTCTGACAGCATTCAGAACTACTCAACTCTCTGAATATGCTCAGTTGTTACTCGTCCCTTTCCATCCAACTTCCCAGCCTGTTCTCGGCCAGAATGCCATCTCATTAAAAGTGGTTCAAAACTCGCAAGCTCAACTAACACCCACAATCCGCTTTGCACGCTCTATCTCTTCGTCAGATCTCGATTATTTATCCTGCTTGGGGATTGTCATTTCTCCCCACCTCTGTTCTTTTAATATCACTTATTGACTAATTGTTCCTTGGAGCATGCGCAAGATCATGGATCGACCCCGCTCGATAGCCCCAGGCAACTTTCAATCCGAACTATATGACAGAGAGAGTGATATACAATATATGTTCAGGACCGGAGTTCGTTTACAACACCTTAGACCCGCTCCCTATCAAGGGTTAGCATTTACAACTACTCTCAGTGCAGGTCCGATTCGCAGCCCCTATTTCATGAGATAACAACTCAAGCAACATCAATCCAAAAATTATTTCCCGTTCAGCACGCCCACTGGCGACAGTCTCGGGTCGCCTTCAGGCTACCGAGTCCAGGACAATTATCTCAAGCGCTCATGAATGCGTGGCGCTCGTGACACAGACTAGGGCGGCAGACACAGAGGAGGTTGGTCGAATAAGAAGATCAACAATGTCGGCCCCCAATCGTGCAAAGTTAGAAACTCAGGTAAGCTATAATGTTGCGGCCTGCTGGCGACGTCAACCAATAATGGGGACGACCTCGTCGTCTCCGTCGTTCTTGACTTCAGCGAGTCTGCCTCGCACCCCGTTTTACTTGACCACAAAATTACTTGAAGCATGCCGAAACAAATCTTGAATGCGAACAGCACTAAGAGAAGGACAGAATAATGCGAGCGAAGTCAAACATAACGGCTCAGGTACGGGAGATAACATCAGTTGAGGTCATTTCCTGCTCAATACACCCGTTGACAGCAGTCCACGGGTTGCCTTCTGGAAGGAATATGAGTGTGAGCAATATACATAAAACCAAGTTGTGAAATCACACAGCTGAGCAAGTAGTAGTATCCCAAGTAGAGAGTACAAATGCACCGAGAAAACCATCCATAAAGAGCAATACAATGAAGTGTTGAGCCAATGTCCAAGCCTGTAGGCCACACCAACACCGTATCCAGAGTCGCTCTCTCTGTCTGGCGCACAGCGCCCAGCCTACTCTACCATCCTACGCTACAGTTGGTTCACACAACAGGATCACTTCGGCTCACGAAGACCAATGTACACGACTGTCCACACCATCGACGACCTCTCTTCATGTACCAGGTACGTATCTCGTCACCCTCAATCAGACCTTGATTATCCCACACAGCGCCTCACTCCCTGAAGACCACCCGATCATCCGCTATACCCCTTGGCGCCTAGCAGCCCGGCTATGGCCGCCTGCGCCCCGCTGCCCTGCAGCACCCCACTTCACCTCTCGCGCCCCGTCAGCGCCCTTGGGAGCAGCACAACATCAAACGAGAGCGCAGCAACACTTCCGCATTGCCGGTGCTGGCCAGAATGCCTGGCTTGGGCTGCCTCACTTCCTTTATGGAAGTGGCAGCCTGCTGCATGCTGCATGTGGCCTGGCTGGAAGCCTCCAATAGCTTCCGGTTGGGCCTCAGACCCTGTGCCCAAGCCGAGACTTACAGTTGAGGGCCTCGACCCTTTACAGTTGGGCGACGCCTGAGTCTCCGGACTTGGGCTGTTAGCTGCATGTGCGCAGGGCCCCCAAGTAGGTGCGTCGGCTGTACTACTTTTCCAGAGGCCGACGGCCTGCTTCTCAATGTATCGGCCCTGCTTTCTGTGTAGGTGCCCAGGCACAACGTTCGTGGCCTGGGCCAACTGTACGACGCAGCTTAGTGAGGCTCGCGCGTTCACTCAACCAACTGACGCACAGCAAGAGCCCGAATACCCACATATGGAAATGTCGAATTTGGCATGTGACGAATATTCAGGCCCGCCTTCACTTAGGGCGGGCACTTGGCTTGCTGGGGCCTTGGCCCAGAACAATGTGATGTCTGAAAGGGCCACTTGAGGGCTTGTTCCTCACATTCCATCCCCCTTAGCTTCGAAAGTCCGCTGAGATGCTTCATGCTGGTGCCTTCCCCTTCAGTCTTTTCTCATAATCGGCCACGATATGAGGAGCTGTCTTGACAAGTTCCTCCCTTGAAATCCATCGATCTTCCTTCGGATGTGTATGATGCCTGAAATGTACTCTGTATTCCTTCACAGGTTTGGGAGGTCTTCCCCTGCCAGGTGGCTTAGGAACAGGCGTATCTCGGTGATCCAGGATGTCGTCGACGTCCACGTGGCCAATCCATGGTTGGGGACAGCACAGATCTCCGTGATGGAAACTGTGTTCTCTCAGCAAAAGGTGCAAGTTTGGAAGCGTGGAAAACAGGGTAAGTGCGTACGTGACCAGGGATACGAATAACGTACAAGGGACCATCCAAATCATTCCCCACGATATCCAGGACTTCACAGGGACCAAAATACTGAGGCATTAGTTTCCTAGAGATGCCAAACTCCTGTCCCAGTTCACTAGCCTTGACCCAGACACGTTCCCCTACCTGAAATGTGGACTGTCGACGACGCTTGTTCTCAGAAGCAATCATGACCTCCTGAGATTTCTTAATGTGTTCGACAGTCTGCTGCAGCAGTTTCTCATACTGGACACCAAATTCGATGGTTCCAAGAGTTGCAGCAGTTCAATTTTTTCAGGTAGGAGGAAGTCTAGAGCAGATCGAGGCTTCCATCCCAGATGTAGGTAGGAGGAAGTCTAGAGCAGATCTAGGGCTTCCATCCCAGATGTAGTTGATTAGGACTGACATCGATGGTGCTGTGTAAAGTGTTGTTGTACAGACTGGCGATGAGAGGTAACTTCTCATCCCAGTCATCCTGGCTAGGCTTGAAGTACTCAGCAGATGCTGCACCACTCGGTTCATCTGTTCAGCCTTCCCATTTGCTTCGGGATGATTCCCAAAAGTCATCTGAAGCTGGCTGCCCATCTGTTCAGCGGCCTTCTTCCACATGTCACTAGTGAAACGGACATCTCTATCACTAACGATAGTCTTAGGCAATCCAAAATCACGCACCCAGTTGTCCATGAACAACTTGATGACGTGCTCAGTCCTGRCWGTCTCTGGCATGGCGATTAGTCTAGCGTACTTAGTGAACTTATCCACTATGACGAAGATGTGCCTCTTGCCATTCTTGCTGGTCACAAGAGTATCCATGAAGTCCATGGAGATACTCTGCCCTGGGCCAGCAGGAATGGGTAAAGGCTTGAGTAGCTCGAGTCCGCGGCTTGTCCCGCTGACAGACCTGACAAGTCTCCACGTACTTCTTCACATCGTCAAGCATGTTGAGCCACCAGAATCGCTGTACTAAATTAGCATTCGTCTTCTTATAGCCGAAATGTCCCATTGCGTCGTTGCACTCACCTAAAAATATACTACGCAAAGTCTCTCCAGATGGAACAACTAACCTCTTGAACTCTGCCTTCTCAAGAAAGAGCAACCCATCCACCACCACAAACTCACCAGTGGTGGCCTTGTCTTTAGCCTGTAATTTGTTGATGATGTCCATCGTGATGGGATCTTCCTTGTAGGCTTCCTCTAAAGATAGAGTTACATCTTCAGATTGACCAAACTCAAAAATCAGCGCACCTAGGTAATCTGCCCTCCTAGACAACGCGTCTGCAACATTGTTGTACTCTCTCTTCAAATAGTCTAGCTTGAAATCATATTGATCTGTGACTTCAATCCAGCGTTTGAGTGCATCTGAGAGAACTGGTTGAATCTTAATCCACTTGAGTGTCTGATGGTCAATTCTCAAGTAGAAGAACCTTCCTAACAGGTAGTGCCTCCAGTGGACAAGTGCCTTGTAAAGAGCGTAGAGTTCCCTCTCGTAGGTGGACTTTGCCAACTTCTTTGAAGGCATCTTTTTGCTCATGTACTTGATCAGTCTCAACTTCTTCCCTTCCTGTTCAGCCAGCACTGCGCCAATCCCATATTGGCTTGCGTCAGTGGTTACAACGAACGGCCTTTGCGGGTCGGGTACCATGAGAACCTCATGATGCGTGAGAACTTTCTTCTAACGCTTGAAAGCTGCCTCACACTCGTCGGTCCAGTCCCATGGTGTATCGAGTCGAGTTAGATCAGTCAAGAGAGATGTAATCGTGCTATAATTCTTTACGAAATTGCGGTAATAACCACACATTCCCAAAAATGATTTGACCTCAGTTACAGACTGGAGTCGTGGCCAGTCACGAATGCTAGCCACCTTCGCATCTTCGGGCCTAATTCCATCCGCGGATACCTCATGACCCAAGTACAAGATTCGAGTTCGACCAAACTCGCATTTCTCAAAGTTTATCTTATACTTGTGCTGCTGAAGGAGTGAAAGTATTTTGTCTACATGCTGAGCATGCTCCTCGACAGATCTACTAAAGATAAGTATGTCGTCGAGGTACACGACAACAAACTTGTCTAAATAGTCATGGAAGATCCTATTCATGGCATACCCGGCGCATTGCAAAAAGGCCAAAAGGCATCACCACAAACTCGTACAGACCGTACCTGGTCTGAAATGCGGTTTTGTGCTGGTCCTCTGGTCTTATGGCAATCTGATGGTAGCCGTATTTTAAGTCTATCTTTGTATAGCACTTACACCCCTGCACCCTATCCAACAGGTCGTTGATGCGTGGTAGAGGCTCTACGTTCTTAACGGTGATGGCATTGAGGCCTCTATAATCAATGCACATCCTTAGTGTTCCCCCTTTCTTTGGAACAAACAATACTGGTGAGCCAAAGGGGGAAGTGCTAGGCCGGATCCAACCCTTCTCTGTGAGCTCTTTCAGTTGCCGCCGAAGTTCGTCCAACTCAAATGGAGCCATCCTATAGATTCTACCCTTCGGTGTTTTACTACCTGGGATAATCTCTATGGCATGGACAATCTCCCTGTCTACGACTCCTATAGGCTCCTCAAACAGATCTGGGTACTTAGCGACGATGGTCTCTATCTCTGGGGGTGTTTTAACGGCCTCCCCTTTTGCAGAGACATAGACCAAGTACATTCCTTCCTCTGATTTCTGTTTATAATAATTATAAAAGGCTGTTGCGCATAAGCACCCATAGGAGTCTACTAACCTACTCCCACTAGGCAACTCGTGCTTCAACACATTCTTGTCCCAGTCAAATTGGGGCTTGGCAACCTCGAGGTAGTACATGCTCAATAACATGTCAAAGGGCAACTCGTCGCTCACCAGGAATGATATCTTATGGTTTCTCTCTCCTCCTGGGTAGGAGAAGGTGCAGACTACATCTTTAACGTTAGTCCTCCACCATCATGCGCTCTTTGTTGGCCAAAGTAGATGCTACCGATCTACTAAGGCGCTGCACCCGGTCCTTTAGTCACAGTCTGTCAACGCAGTCGCGACTTATGAAGTTTCGTGTGGAGCCAATGTCTACGAAGGCGCCGCACTTGCGACCACCCACATCAACTTCCACAACGAAGTGCTCCCCTCTAGGACCTCTGCTAAGTGCCATCTAGGACTCACGAGGGTCCCTTGCCGACCACTCACCTTGAAGGTCCTGTAAGGCCTCAGACACATCCAACGTACATAGTATAGTTGAGTCCGGATGCGTCTGCGGGGTGACTAAGGAGTCAATAGCTTTGGCCATTTCTTGAAACGGGGAGGATACATCACCCGCTTCAACGAGAGTAGAAGCAGCTATAACTTCTACTGGCCCTAAGTGTTTCCCGAGCTGGAGCTCGTAGAGGCCCCAGATTGAGAAGAAGAGAACCCACCCTTAGGAGGAATCTTTTGCGAGACCTTCGGATTCTTGCATTTGAACTGTGTGTGACCATACTCACCGCAGTTAATACAAGCACCTCGAGACCAACGGTTCCGCCACACTTCTTGATCCAAACCTGCTCTAACCCAAACAGCTATTTTGTTTGGGTTAGCGGCCTGCCCCTGACTCCTTTGTTGACCGCCTTTGCCGCGGCCCGCTGCCTTAGTCTTAACTACGTCGGCGAGGTTGCTACCCTCAACACTTTCCTCGGCGTCAAACTCTGAACCCTCCACAAGATCAGAAACATCATCGATCTCGGTTTGATTTCCATTGGAATCAACCATCATCAATCGACTACCCTTCTTCTTCCACTCTTGTGGAGTCTTCTTCTTTCWCCCRTCMGTAGAAGGGGTTTGAGCTCCACCCAGCGTAGCCTCTAAGTCTAGGGCCTTCTTGCTGAATGACTCAAAGGTGTGATACTCTCTGCGAGCCTCGCTGGCTAATAAATTCCTAATGTCTCTGGGATGACATCTCAGGAACATGGTCAGCAAGACCTGTGGATTATACTCCACTCTCGGGACGACGATCAGGCGCTCTACGGCTGTGGTGAGTTCTCGCACAGACTTGTACTTTTTAGTATCAAGTTTCAAGAGCCCATCAGTGGCAATCTGTGCCTGTTGAAGGTTGTGCCAACGAGCCTCCACTAAGTTCATAAAGCTTTCTAATGTGTGGGTCTGCGCCCAAAACTAAACCACTTAGTGATGGTCCCCCGCTCATATGACAGAAAACCCTAGGTGAGTGATATACACCACCACGCCTTCTCACACTCACTCCACTGGTAGCGCACTATCCCCCATGAGCCATCCAGACATCTCTCCCTTTTGCTCTGAGTCCCTCTCCTCCCACTTGAGCATAATCGTCACGCTCTGTCGCAGGTCGCCCCCGATCTATAACTGTCCAATACTCTTAGTTACCTCTCGATCGCGAGTTGGCCTCTGGACCACTCTCCACAGGCCCAGCCGGTGGATGGTCCCTCCGCCACTGGTCCAGCCCATGCCAGGACTGGGTCTCCTCGTTCAAGTCATTGGCGTCACTCTCAACTTCAGTATCGCGGTCCAGGTGCTGTTGCTCGCGTTCTACCGTGTCCGTGGAGGTTTCCGCCTCCAAGTACGAGACGGTCACCTTGATTTCATCCGTGACCCCGTCTCGCCTGCATCTCCTTTCGGCTCTATCCTTAGCCTCTGTGATCGCCAACTGCAAGCATTGGTCTGCCCTCATTTCCTCTTCTTTTCCTCCTACGTTTACCCTCAGTTTCGCCTGGTGCCTACCGTAGCTGTAGTCCAGGACGACCGTCACCGTAGGCCCTTCTCCTGACATCTGCTCCCATCTCCAAAGAAACTGGAGACACCTTGGCCTATAGCCGTACAGTCCGCTGCTCCGTACCATGACTACGATCTCACAACCAGCAGAGTTACGGTACTTAGAGCACGCACACTCAATCTGCCCCTTCCTTCTGACGAACACCTAGCCACTTCCCGCTTTGAGCTCAGTCCGCTAGTCGTTAGCACAGCGGAAGCTCCTGAACGCATCCTTCAGGCTGGCCACCGAGGACTCGTTTGCCTCGTCCTTTATAGGCTTGTCTCCCATCGCAACCCTTCCCCCTCCACGTTCTAAATGAGGAGCTCAAGTGGCTAATAAAATAAATAAGACAATTAATTTATAAAGAAAATTTGGGAGGCCGACGCTCAATAGTCAGAGCACGAGCCCAACACACAACGTTACTGTCAATTACTAATCCCAGTGATGTGACTAGAGGCCTAAAGTGGTGGTCCCATAACGGGATACCGACCGGCAGCCTTTCTATTCCAAAAGGAATCACTGGACTACAACTAACCAGTACCCACGTCCAATGGCAAGGAGGGGGCTTATGACCTTCCACAGGGGGTGATAAGTCTCCTACCGAAGCGGTCGCGGGTTGCCCCTCTTTTTGAGGTCGTACTGTGTGGCGCCCAATCAGTTGAGTCAGTATTAGAGCAAGACGCGGAAGGTCAAGCCAGTCTAAGCCGTCCTTTTATGATCATGGTTGAAAAACGAACCATTAGCCTCACCTCGCGAAGTGACCGAAGGAAAAAGATTAAATGAAGGAATGGACAATAGTAGGGGTAATAATATCAGAGGGGAGAACAACGCTTCAAAATTTCTCGCGCCGATATACCACTAAACCCACCAGGCCCCGAGACACAATGACGTCGATCTAGGTCTAGGCACGGATCCAAGCTCAACACTAAACCTTTCCCTCTTTTACTGACAGTGATCGTGGCCACCACACCTACCCCAGAACACGACAATAGGGACCTGGCGTGCGGTTGAGAGAACCAAACCGACCATCGCTATCCCACTTCTGCACTTAGCCCAGATCATGACCATCGGGGACCAACGCGCGACTGATCGTGCTACCCCTTTTTTTATCACACTACGCAACCCCGATGGTCACTTCAGTTACGAGACAGCGCACTGTAAGGCAGGGTATTGAACCTGCGCAGTATCACTAGAAAACCCAGTATCTGGGCCTGTCAATTCCACACGACCCTACAGACCCACTTCTGCACTTGGCCCAGATCATGACCATTGGGGACCAACGCGCGGCTCACCGTGCTACCCCTTTTTTTTTGCGCTAGGCAACCCCGATGGTCACTTCAGTTACGAGACGACACATTGTAAGGGAGGGTATTGAACCTGCGCAGTATCACTGGAAAACCCAGTATCTGGGCCTGTCAATATCACACGACCCTACGGACTGATACCGAGCTTACATCGGTAAGTGAACGGATGAACTGATACACAGCAGAGGGCCGGGACACCGCGCCCTCCGACAGCGCGCGGGCATCGAGAGGATACAGGGCGCTGCTGAGGGCAGCGCCATAGCCCAACCTTCATAGCCAAGATGGGGCTTGGACACAGTCAGCGCGTGGTGGTGGTCTTCGTGTATGGGAAGGAAGGCGTGGGCGATGAAGACAAGGGTGAGAGAGAGAGATGATGTTGATGATGTGAGGGCACATACCTGGTCTTGGTGATGGTCTACAAGGTCGACATCTTCATGCACTGCGGTTGTTTCTGTCGACGTCAACGGGATGCATTGTCACTTCGTAGGCTGCTAGTAGCTGTGTAGTAGTCTGGACGCTGAGCGCCAAGGAGAAGGAAGGGCTTTGGAGACATATGTTGGTGGTGGCGAAGATTATGCTCTCATTGACATTCGGATTCGGTGCTTTGGTTCTCCATTGGTGGAATATCAGTGCATTTCTGCTTTCTGGACAGTGCTGGACATTCTGGCTTTTATTTCGCTATCGCTCATTTTCCTTACATTTGGTATCAGAGCTAGTTCGAGCTGCTCTGCTGGCTCCTTCGCAATAGCTGTTTGGTGCTTCGCTCGATATGGTGGGGCAGTGGTAACGCTTGTGCGTTGGGTAGTGACGGCGGCCCAATGTCCTGTGGGCGCGCCACGAAGGCTATGTGGTGACATAGGGGTGCATGTTGGATGATGAGATTTTGCTGATGTGGCAATTTAAGCCGAGGTGGAACATTGCATTGTGGGTTGTGACGAGGCATCAACCGATCATCATAAATGCACGTCAGGTTACTGGTGAGAAGTTTGTGGTTAGGGACAACATTATGAGGTACGTTGCCCCTTACCTACCCTCTTCATTACTTCTTCCCGTGAGGAAGTGAGTTTTGTCTTTAGTGTCCTCTCATTGTGAGGTGTCGCGAAAGCTCAACCTTGAGAGTCAACATTCTTGTAGAGGAGCAAGTTGGTGGGAGACGGGCGTTGCCTTTGAAGGGCCCTAGACGAAGCACTCGGGTCACAGTCACCTGCCAACCGGTTGGGACCAGTACACACATGCTTTGTCACTGGTCCTTTGTTCTACTTGCTGCGCTATAAAGGGAACATGGACTGACCAGTCCTATGCAAGACGTCTACCACACCATCTATAAATTATTTCTGGCAGGATCTAAATGAATATTGGTTGTGATCGTCGTCCTGTCTGCGATGTTAAATAATTCTTGAGGACCTTGGGGGCTGCCCTTAAAAACGGCCTCTTGATCAGCCAGATCAATCGGATGGAAGACTCATTGCACGCGAGGATAAATAACGGGCAGAACTGGTCATAAGCGATTTCCTGGGCCCAGGAGTGCGCCGATTGCACACCTTCAGACACGCGGTTGAACCAGAGCTTCATGACGTTGACATCAAGTGACTACTCGAGAGGGATACAAAGGCAGGGAAGATTCAAGTGAACAGCTCTATTGTTTATTAATGTAAAATTTCATTCTACATGCACCGACAAATAATTTTATTTTTCTTTTTGATTAGTTAGTTTCGACGGACATTGATAACAAGTTACAGACAACTGCAGATAGGTAGTAATCATTCCTTGCTGTATTGCAATCTGTTTCAGACTAGTCAAAAGTAGAAATAAAATTATTTGTAGGAATCTTAGATTATCTGTTGTTATCGCTTGACATCTTTCCAACAAAGCTGGAATGAACATTTATATTATTTTATTTTAAATCGGTTGGATGCCATGCTGCGGTAGGTCCTAACGAGGAGTAGTACAAATCGCAGGCCACACAAAGCTCATGAGTGGAGATGACTGTGAGGTTGACTGACTAGACCAAGACGATAGAAGGCTTACCCGGAGACGTGCACTCGATCGACCGACCACTTTTCTAGTGTTAGAACAAGGAAGGAAAGGAGACTGCGGAGAGAAACCAGAGAGACGACGGCATTGCAGAGGACTAGGGAAGCAGCCGCCAACGTCGAAAGGGCACTAGCAGCAGCGTTTGTTGTAAACGCTAGAGCCAAGCCAAGGCAGTCATGGCTACCGCCTCGACCATGTCACAAGCCTCATCTCAGGCCTCTTCGTCAGGTGTCAATCAGGGTGTCTCCTAGGTTTTCGTTAGTCAGTTTGCTGGCTTGCAGGTCAGCCAACAGCAACCCATGTTAGATGAGGATCATGAGATCCAACATCAGATGCTCTCCACATAGAGTTACAGAGCCAGTTGCAGGAAGTAGAGGGAAGGAGAGAGAGAGGTAGGATTAGAAAAGCCCGATTAGAGGCGAGGGGAGAGGAGTTATGCAAGTTAGAAGCTATAGATGAGTCGACTCTCGATCCTGTAGGGTTGTCCCTTCAGAACTCCCTGTTGAGTGTGGTCGAAGTTCAAGTTGTGCAGTAGGAGATGTTGGCGCACTGATAGCTGGTCAGAACCAGATTCTGACCGCATTGCAGGTGCCTCGACCACCGGTTAGGCAACAACAGTTTGTTGTAGCTCCCCCTACGGTTGCAGGTCCAGTGATGATGCTACCGCCGACGGGGCAACCCTTTTCCCCTCAGTTTGGCATACCCCCATCAGGCGGACTAGTAGTAGGTAGTAGTGGGCAAATTCTTGTACAACATTCTTCGTTTCACCAACCGGTGGTTGCCGCTACAGGGCAGCCACAAGTGCAGCAGCCCTTGCAACACAATCAGCCGCAGCAGTAGCAAGTGTCGCTGCAGCAATAAGTGCCGCCGCAGCGCCCCGTTCCATCGGTTACTCAACCGATGCAGCAAGCACATGGTGCTGAACAGCCTATGCAGCGGACCCCCAAGATACCCTTGTCGAGTCCTAAACGACGACAAGAAGGACGAGAACCTGGATACCTGGGTGGAGAGGCGGTTAACGGAGGCCCTAATTTTCAGACAACTTGTCATGCCATTTATAACAAAATCCAAGGGTCATTTTAACCAAACTTGCCACCAAGTCATATAGTACAAACCATAGTTACTAACTGAAAAAAAAACAAGACCGAAAAAAGAAAAAAAAAAAACCTATAAACAGCAAGGCAAAAGTGCACTTTCATGCAAATTTCGCCAATATTCAGTTTCAAAAATCTTAGCAGAGGAAATTTCAATGCTCCAAATGAGACCAAATTTGGTACACAACAACTTTGAACCAAAACAAAAACAGGCAAAAAAAAAAAAAAAAAACGTAAAATTTGACCCCCAAACCCTAATTTCAGTTTTGGACTTGTTAGTCACGAGTTGAAACCGGGGGTCCCCATTAACCACGTGTGCCAGATCATTGGACTAGTTCATAGTACTTCATACGGTTAGTTTACAACAAGTGGCATGATCCCCAAGGGGCTAAGAAGGCCACCGACTCGTTGACCAGTCTGAGATCGAAGAGATACCAAGAAGTTTGCGAGGTAACAGATCCCATAGAGCGGCTGATCGTTGTCTGTGGTGTGCGGTACGCACCGCAGGTCCTCTTGACAACTTATTTGCCATGTCAACCTACAGATGTCAAAAATAAGTTGGTCGACGAGGTCTCCATCGATGTACATGACTTTGCTTCTTTCAGCACCTTTCAGCAAGAAGGCCTTAGACATTGAGGCTAGGCTTGGGAGTGTCCATCCGGGACTGGTAGATGGGAGAAAGAAAAATTCCCTCAAGACTGGAGGAAGAAAGACAATCTCATGTTGGTTGACCATGATGGCAAGCGGCTGAGATATACGACTTCACTGACCTTCGGGAAGAAACAAAGATAGATGGGAGTATAGAGACTTCCGATGGTGTAGTCGCTCTTATCATGAAAAAGGCTAAGGGGGCTGGGAAACAAAAGGTAGGCCGGCCCAAGGGTCGAAGTGACCAAGGACCACCCATATGGGTAAAGCTTGGTCTAGAGTACGAGGTGTGGCAAGGCCGTGTTGCGCGAGGCGCTTGCCTGAACTGTGGCCAATATGGGCACACGATGGCTAAGTGCAAGAGTAAGCGGGTCGTTACGAAGGTCGCATCCTCAATAATGACGGTTGGATCTTCTAACTCTTGTGGTGCTTTTGCGAGCACTTCCTCCATTTCAAGCGATGGTCAAGGCTATTGACCCCATGATCGCCCCGTAGACAGATCCGAACCAATCGATGCTCTCTTCGATGGATGTGTCTGAGTCCTTAGAAAGTGGTCAAAAAAGACCCTAGAGACTCCTGGGCGATGTTGAACCAAGGTCCAAAGGGTGAACATTTCATGGTGGAAGTCAATGTAGGTGGCCGAAAGGTTGGCGCCTTCGTAGACACAGGTTCTACGCGAAACGTCATCAGTCGTGCTCGTGTGGATCGACTGCACTTAGGACATCTACCTTAGCCAACAGGCACTCCATGGTAGTAAGAGACTATGTCAAGGATGTAGCCTGCACCTTTTCTCATGGAGGAGGGGAGTTGAGACACAAGATCTCATTCCTAGTTAGCGACGAGCTGCCATTCGACATGTGGCTAGGCATGTACTACCTCAAGGTTGCTAAGCCTCAGTTCGATTGGGGTAGGAAGGTGATGATCCACGAGTTGCCAGACGGAAGGATCGTAAGGCTGCAAAAGTTAAGGCTACTTCCGACGAGTTTGTGATGGTTGACAGCTTGCTGTTCCATGAGAAGGCTGGAAATAAACGATTGTGTTCCGCATAACGAGTCCTTGCACAATCTATTTTTAGATGAGTGTCACGATGCAACTGGACATTTTGGGTATAAAAAGACGACAACAAATTTAGTGCAAAAATTTTGGTGGCCCACAATGATGGATGATGCGAAAACATATGTCGAGACTTGCCAGGTTTAAACAAGCCAAGGACACAGTCACCGCTTGGGCTTATCAAGCCCTTGCCTATCCCTGCTGGACCTGGTCAGAGTGTGTCCATGGACTTCATGGATATTCTTGTGACCAGCAAGAGCGGTAAGAGACACATCTTCGTCATTGTGGACAGGTTCAGTAAGTACGCTAGACTTATCGTCATGCCTAACACAGCTAGGACTGACCACCTCCTCAAGCTATTCATGGACAACTGGATATGTAAAACTTCGGTCTCCCTAAGTCTGTGGCAAAATACAGCCCAAAAGATGGGCACCTGACTGCAAATGACATCAGGGAACCACCCTGAGTCAAATGGGCAGGCCGAATAGATGAACCGTGTAGTGCAGCACTAGCATTGGCATTATATTAAGCCAAGTCAAGATGACTGGGATGAGAAGTTACCTCTCATCGCCAACCTATACAACAATGCTGTGCACAGCACAACTGGTAAGACCCCCAACCAGCTGCATCTTGGTTGGAAGCCCAGATCTGAACTTGACTTTCTGTTACCTGAAAATCAGCCAACTGCAGCACCTGGAAGATAGAGTTCGCTGTAAAGTACGAACAGATGCTGCAGCAGGCTGTAGAGCATATTAAGAAAGCACAAGATGCCATGATGACATCTGAGGACAAACACAGACGACCGTCTGCATTTCAGGTAGTTAAACGAGTCTGGGTAAAATCATCTGAATTGGGCCAAGAGTTGGGAATTTCACGCAAATTGATGCCACAATACTTTGGGCCTTGGGAGATTCTGGACACAGTAGGAGACATATGTGATTCGCATTCCTGGTCACCTCCGTACACACCCTGTTTTCCATGCATCCAAATTGGCACCCTTCACTGAAACTGAGCAAGTTTCCCTCAAGAAGATCTATGCTGCCCCCAACCATCGATGGACACGTGGACATCAACGACATTGTTGAGCACAAGCTGATGCCAGTGCCCAAGCCTCCAGGCAGGGGACGCCCTCCGAAACCGCAGATGCAGTACCGAGTGTGGTTTAGACACCATACAGTTCCTAAAGAAGATCGGTGGTTAACCAGAGTAGAGCTAATGAAGACTTCTCCCCAAATTATCTCAAGCTATGAACGAAATTTGAAAGGGAAGCAGCCTGCTGTGTAACAACTTCTTAGAGGAGAGTGCGAGAGATTATGCCTCGGCATAGGGCCCTGCAGCAGCCGCGTGCCCGCCCTAAATGATGGCGGGCCCCCTGAATCTCATTGCTCGGCGCCAGACAGTTGCCACGCGCCAGCTGGTTACAATCTGCCTTGCTCGTGAGAATACAAAATATTTGTGAGCCTTCCAGGCTCTTCCAGCAACGTGGTCGAAGCAAGGAGCATTGCACATATGTGCCTGGGTGCTTCAGAAAAGCAATGCCTGATACTGAATTTTCATTGGTGTGCTGCTGCTTGAGTCTGTGAGTCACGACTTTTCATCTGTGGAACATGACTTTTGACTGTGGAATGCGACTCTTGCCTCTGGGATACGACTTTTGCCTGGAGAAGTGTCCTTTGCCTGTGGGACATGGCTTTCAATATGAGACGTGACTTTTGCTTACAGAATGCAGTTTTTGCTTTTGGGATGTGACTGTTTACCGGGTGCTTGTTGGACTTGACTCCTAAGGTACCCAACTGTGACTTTTCTGAAACTGACCGACTTGGCCTCCCTTGGCCTGAGACCTTGACCCTGAAATTCGAATTTGGGGTCTGCATCGTGGGATGCCTATCACTTCCAACCAATGGATGAAAAAACGGATGGATGATGAAGTCACAATTACATACCCCTGATGGACCGGCTGTCACCTCTTCTTCCTCTTCTCCTCTAATAAGAAGTTTGGAGTGTGGTGCTGTATCCCGGTCGTATATCCTTGCTCATTCCACAATTCATCATTCATATGCCGCCTATTA
The DNA here is from genome assembly GCA_003427395.1 of Chara braunii. Lineage (NCBI taxonomy): Eukaryota > Viridiplantae > Streptophyta > Charophyceae > Charales > Characeae > Chara > Chara braunii. The sequence continues at coordinate 311,085 of BFEA01000547.1, read as the reverse complement.
TGCTTTTTTTCCTCAATTTAATATTTACGCATGCCATCCTTGCACAGGGACCATCATCTATCACATCTTCGGTTCTTGGGTTTGTCATTTTACTAACAATGATATTTCACAGTATTTCACAGTTGTGAGAAGTCTTCCAGAGCTTTTCTTTATGAACAAAAGAAAATTCACTTGTAATCTGCGTTACCAACCGGGCCGCCTGGGTTGCCTTGGTTGTCCGGGTGGCCCGGACGGGCAATGGCCAGGGAATGTCCCTGCAAAAGAAAAGGGAAAAAATCCAGAAAATCCGGAAGAGACTAAGAAAAAGTTGGAGAAACTATATTGTGCAGAAAAATAAACCGAGCAACTTTTCCTTTTTTCTTAATAACAACACCCAACTTCTATTATACAAGCCAGGAAGCCGGCCTGGCGTCCCTCACAAACTGAGCAAACTTTGCCTCAAAGTCACAGTCTTTGCCAAATAAAAAATCAAACAATAGAATGGAATTCCYCCCCCCCCCCCCTCCCTTTTTTGGGCCCGGCCTGGCAAGTGGTCCCTGGGCACTCTGGTAACCTGGCTTATAATATCATCATGACTACATGAATTAATATGATGACTACATGAAGCCGAGGACTCTCACAAACACCTCAGAGACCGAGCCCAATGCAAAAGAGGCTGCTGCCACCAGCACTGTGCCCAACCGAGTCACAGGTACTTGACCCCGCAGGAGCACAAGGTCGACTCTCATCTCTGAACCAGAACCGGACCCTGCTCGAGCAACCTACATTTCCTGCAAGAGGAAATATCTGCAAGGATTTTACCCCTCAGCATACTTGCATAAGGCCCTTGCAGCGAGTGCGTGCCCGCCCTAAGTGAAGGCGGGCCCCTGAATCTCAATGAGCCCCAAATTCATCATTTTTTCCAAATCCTGTTGGGCGCCAGACAGTTGCCACGCACCAGTTGGTTACATCCGCCTTGCTCGTGAGAATCTGAAATATTTGAGAGCCTTCCAGGCCCTGGCATCAACGTGGCAAAAGCAGGGAACACCGCACATTTGTGCCTGGGTGGTTGGGCATGCCTAGCCAATTCGGTCCCAGGCCACTGTCTGAACGGGCCTGGGCGCAGACACTTTGGCCGAGACTGAAGCTACTGCAAACTCGGTCTGACGGAGCAAGCGGGAGGCAACGAGCCCCGCCACTTTCCATATAGGAAAGGACCGGGCTTCGAGGGAGGCATTCGGGCACTGGCTTGTGCAAGCGGCAGCACTGCTGGCGAGTGCGCTTGGGGGCTGCTTGCTGTGTGCTAGCAATAGGTGTTGGGCAGTGCGTTCGGGCGCTGAGAGAGAACAGGGCGCTGCGTCCAGGCAGAGCACCATATCCAGCCTTCATAGCCAGGCTGGCTTGGATGAACGCCAGCGGGAGGTGGCGGTGGTCTTCGTGTTTGAGGGAGACATGGGTGAAGAAGAGGAGAGAGAGAGAGAGAGAGAGAAATGAGGATGATGATGTGAGGGCACATACCTGGTCTTGGCGGTGTGGTCTACAGGGTCGACATCTTCATGTACTTCGGTTGTTGCCGCTGATCAACAGGTTGCATTGTCATTCGTAGGCTGGGGAGTAGCTGTGTGATCGTAGTCTGGGCGCTGCGTGCCAAGTACGAGGAAGAGCTCTGGATGCATACGTTGGAGGTGGCAACAGTATCCTCTCATTGACATTTGGATTCGGTGCTTTGGTTCTCCGTTGGTGGAATATCAGTGCATATCTGCTTTCTGGACAGCATTCCACTTTCAGGCTTCCATTGTGATTTTGCATTCTGGAATTCTGTCATTTCGCTGTCGCTCATTTTCCTTGCAATTTGGTATCGGAGCTGGTTTGAGCCACTCTGCTGGCTCCTTCGCAAAAGTTGTTTGGTGCTTCGCTGGACATGGTGGGGCAGTGATAACGATTGTCCGTTGGGTTGTGTTGGCGACCCAGTGTCATGTGGGCACGCCAGGAAGGCTATGTGGTGACACAGGGGTGCACGCTGGATGATGAGAGCTCGCTGATGTGGCATTTAAGCCGAGGTTGAACTGGCATTGTATTGTGGGTTGTGCCAAGGCATCGATCGCCCATCATAAATGCACATCAGGTTACTGGCGAGAAATCTGTGGTTGGGGGCAGCAATGTGAGGTACGTTGCTCCTTACCTTATCTGCCCTCTTCATTACTTCTTACCGTGCGGAAGTGAGTTCTGTCTTGAGAGTGCGAGCGCTCAACCGTGAGAGTCGACATTCTTCCTGGGAAGCAAGCTGGTGGGAGATGGGCGTTGCCTCTGAAGGGCACTGGACGAAGCACTCGGGTCACGGTCACCGTGCCAACCCGCTGGGACTAGTACACGGTGCTACACGCATAATTTGCCGCTTGTCCTTTGGTCTGCTTGCTGTGCTGTAGAGGTCATGTCGAGCAGGCCAGCCCTATAAGGGAGAGACAAGTACCGAACCGTCTCTTTACGGGGATACACGACTTGTGCTGTACGCGAGTACAAAAATAGTACGGTCAGGACTGGCCTGTTCTGCATTGACTTGGGGCACAGGGGTGGGCCGATTGCACAGCTTCAGACACGATGCTGAACCAGAGTTCAGGACGTCGACACAAAGTGACTACCCAAGAGGGGTACAGGGGGAGGGAAGATTCCAGTAAACTGTTCGATTGTCAATTATTGTTTAATTTCATTCTGCATGCACACCCACAAATGATTTTATTTAAATTATTTTTATTTTTGATTAGGTAGTTGTGACAGACTTTGCTAACAACTGACTGCTGCAGATAGAGTAGTGAATATTCTTGGCTGCATTGCAAGCTGTTTTATACTAGTCAAAAGTAGGAATAGAATTGTTCGTAGGAATCTGAGACTATCTGCTGTTACCACTTGGCTACTTTCTGACAAAGCTGGACAGAACAATTATTTTAGTTATTTATTTTATGAATCGGTTGGGTGCCATGCTGCGGTAGGTCTCAGCGAGGACCCTAGCGCAGAGTGTGAGCCACGTGTAGCTTATGAGTGACGAAGACCAGTGAGGACTCGCACTCAGTCGGCGGGCCACTTTCTTGGTGACAGAATCAGGAGAGGAAAGGAGACTGCAGAGAGAAGCTAGAGAGAGGGGCATATTGCAAAGGGTTAGGGAAGCAGCCAGCGTTTAGAGGACACCAGCAGCAGTCACAGCAGCAGAAGCTAGAGCCAGAGCAGAGGCAGCCATGGCTACCGTCTCTGCTATGTCACAGGCCTCTTCTCAGGCCACTTCGTTAGGTGCAAATTCGGGTATGTCAGGGTCCACCATGAGTCAGAGCACTGGCCTGCAGGTCAGCCAGCAGCATCCCATGTCAGATGAGGATTACGAGATTGCAGAAAAAAACGCACTCCACACAGAGCTATGGTGCCAGTTGAAGGAAGCAGAGGAAAGGAGAGAGAGACCTAGAATTAGAAAAGCTAGATTAGGGGCAAGGATGCAGGAGCTAAGAGGTCTGGAGGCTATAGATGAGTCAACTCTTTAACCCTGTTGTCAAGTCTCTTCGGAACTCTCTGTTGATTGTGGCCGAAGCACAGACTATGCAGCAGTAACTGTTGGCCAAGCTAGGAGCTGGCCAGAACCAAATCTTGGCTGCGGTACGGGCGCCTCAACCACCGGTGAGGCCACCTCAACTTGCTGTAGCTCCCCCTCCGGTTGCAGGTCCTTCCTTGACGCTACCACCAGCGGGACCTAATCAAGGATGCGGGAGCTAAAAGGTCTGGAGGCTATAGATGAGTCAACTCTTTAACCCTGTTGTCAAGTCTCTTCCGATCTCTCTGTCGAGAGTGGCCGAAGCACAGACTGTGCAGCAGTAACTGTTGACCGAGCTAATACCTGGCCAGAACCAAATCTTGGCTGTGGTACGGGCGCCTCGACCACCGGTGAGGCCACCTCAACTTGCTGTAGCTCCCCCTCCAGTTGCAGGTCCCTTCCTTGATGCTACCGCCAGCGGGACCATCGTGTGTCCCACAGTTTGGCATTCCCCCACCAAGCAGTTTAGCAGCAGGTAGTAGTGGGCAGATTCCAGTACCATCTTCACTTCCCCATCCAGCGGCCGCCGCTACACGTACAACAACCTTTGCAATAGTTACCGCTGCAACAGCAAGGGCCACCGCAACGGCCTGTTCCACTGGTTGCCCGACGGATGCAGCAGGCACAGGGTGCTGTACAGTCCATGCATGCACACCCAAGATACACTTGCTGAGTCCTAAACCCTTCTCTGGCGACAAGAAGAAGGAAGAGGACCTGGATACCTAGGTGAGGACCGTGCCTACCTATGTGAGGCACAGGCTGACAAGGACTGCGGAAGAGGTCATTGTTGCTTCATCCTTCCTAGAAGGATCTGCAGCCAGATAGTTGAATGGATTAGAACAGCAGAACGGATATGGTCAGAACTTCGATGGCTGGGCACAAGCCCGGACATTGGATTTCGTACGGTTGGTCTACAGCAGGTGTTATGACCCTCAAGGGGTTCAGAAGGCCACTGACTCGCTGGCTAGTCTGGGATCAAAGAGATACGGGACAATTTGCGAGGTAACGGACGTCGTAGAGTGACTGATTGTTGTTGATGGCGTGCGGTGCAATCCGCAGGTAATCTAGAAGACTTGTTTGCAATGTCTACATAGATGTCAAAAATAAGTTGGCCGATGTGGCCTCCATAGATGTGCATGTCTTTTGCCTCGTTCAGCAAGAAAGCCCTAGACATAGAGGCTAGGCTTGGGAGTGCCCAGCAGGGACCAGTAGATGGGAGGAAGAAGAACGTTCCTCAGGATTAGAGGGAGAAGGGCAATCTCATGTTTGTTGACCATGACGGCCAAGCGACTGAGATTGACGACTTCTCTGAACTTGGGGAAGAGAAAGAGGTACATAGGAGTGGGGAGACTTCAGAGGGTGGAGTAGTCACTCCCATTAGAGAAAAAGGCTAAGGGGGGCGGGAAACAAAATGTAGGCCGGCCCAAGGGTCAAGTTCACCAAGGACGACCCATATAGGAAGCTTGGTCTAGAGTACGAGGTGTGGCGAGACCATGTTGCACAAGGCGCTTGTCTCAAAATGAGCAAGTGCAATAGTAAGCAGGTCACTGGGAAGGTAGCATCCTGATAGTGACATTTGAATCTTTCAACTTTGGTGGTGCTTCTGCGAGCACTTCCCAGGGAAACACCATCTCCGTTGGTGGAATATCAGAGTATATCTGCTTTCTGGACAGCGTTCGACTTTCTGGCTTTCAATGTGATTTTGCATTCTGGAATTCTGTCATTTCGCTATCGCTCATTTTCCTTGCATATCAAATCACCAGGTGGGAAAAACTGCTGGCTTGGTTATCGACTCACCTCCATTGGGTGATACTTCATGGTAATATGTACAATCTCTTCCGCTCTTTTTACAATATGGTGGAGCCAATACGTCCAGGATTGCACAAGGAGTAAGGGCTGTGAAAGCATGGATATTTCCTCCACTTGCTGGGAAAAGAGTTGTTGATTCACATGGAGCGCTCATGACCTCGTCGATTATAACCTCGGCCAACCTCGCTGCAAGCAAGCAGAAACACAAGAAAAAGTCTGCACTCAGCATGACATGGTTTTTGAGGCTTCAGCTAGAAAAACAAAGTCCCCCTCCTCCAGTTTGTGCTCACTATTAGCCCTTCAGAAGCTTCCATCAGAAAGCCAATTCCTTCCCAATTTTCTTTCCCCACACTTCCTTCCCCAGCAAGGAAAAAAAAGCAAGTATGCCGAAGCCAAAACCCATCCGCGAATGACAATAAAAGCTTCAGATGTACTTTTTCACAATTGCCGAGCGTCACCTTAGTTGGGTATCACATGTCAAATAGAAATGGACAGCAAACATAATGGGATGACGATGGGCTAGTCCGCCAAGTAAGTACTAGCAATATACCGCAGCTGTACAACATGTTCGCATCCCGTATGATCGTTATGGGTCCAATCGGCATACAGAGATTGGAGATGAGGACATGTCCAGAGGGGTTAGGTACAGCTCCAAAGCGATGGAAAAGAAGGCACTTAGAAGAGCCTGGGCAGGTCCCCGATCACCCAACGAGTGGAGTCAGCAGTAGTTTGAAAATTCAAAGTTGTCAAAAACGGTAGAGCCGTTAGACGTGCAACAACACGTTAGGCAGAGGTGTCTGATAGGTTTGGTTTTTTTTTTTTGTTTTGTTTTTCCCCAATATGGCCCTGGCTCCTTATCCATTCTGGGGAGCATCAGTCCGCTTCCTATTCCACCGGCAAGTGGACCCCGACCAGCATTGATTGCTCCTTAAAGGAGGATTGCCTGTCAGCTTGCCTGTCTCTGAGTTCCCTCTCAAATTCCACATTGAGACCTACCAGATAATACAAATAAAACAAGGAAACAGAGAAACTGCTGTGTCTCTGAAGTCCCATATTGGTGTGGAGGTCTGCCAACAGCCGCTCACTGAGTGTGTCCAGGTCTCACGGAGATCATGTCGTCTAGTTTGGAGGAAGTCCCTCATTCCTTGGGGAATAACCGAGTTGTGCCAGTCTTTCCACCTGATTTGTGAAAGATGGATTTCTGCGTATCTGATAGTTTTCTTTTCTTTCTTTTTTTTCAAAAAAAAAATCCTGATAGTAAGAGATGCAGAAAGGATGCTACAATTTATAAATATTTGACATTATTTTGTCGAGTCTCACGTCGTGTTCAGCATCTGAAATACCTCCTTTTTTTTTTAAAACCTAAAGTCGTGTAAGTGACAATTAATCTAAAAAAACAGGACTGCCCTGCATTTCTCAATTTGTTCCAGTTTGGCAATCTCATCTGAGCTTCCATCAGTGGTGCTGTCTTCCCAGAAGCGAAAGCACTACGTATCTTCTATTTTTGCTGAAAATGGCGTAGACAGACCGCTATGTCAATCAAACGATTTCTTGCTCCACCCCGCTGTTGCAAAGCATTCTGAAGCAAGTGAAGGAAGAAGTGCACACTGCACGAGCCAGAGGAACGTGGAGGGAACAGGTGCACTATGCAGAATGCAGAATCTCTCCCCATCATGAGCCTCGCCAATCGAGTGATTTGTTACTGTTGCTGAGCATTCCGAAGCCAATAAAAGGAAGAAGTTTGGGGCCATGAGGGAGGTGGAGGGACGGGTGCTTTGTGCAGTTACTGCGCTTCGGAGCAGGGGGCACATTTACGGGAATGAAGCGTCCAATTTGCATGCGAAATTGAAATGGTTTTTGGAAAACCTCTTATTATCAGAACTGCCGCTGCTCTGCTTGGTGCAACAAAGCGACAACGATACTCTGTCCATGGCACATATGAAACGGTTTTCACCTTTTAGCAGTAGCGGATGCAGTACCCAGGGTTCGATCCCTAGACCTCACCCTGAAGCAAGTGAAGGAAGAGTATCTGTGTAGACCCCGAGAATTGAACCTGTGACCTGTGTATTCGTAGGCAGTTGGTAGGCCTGTCGTAGGTCCATAGGCAGCAGGGGTTCGATTTGTAGGTCTATAGCGTAGGAGTCTTAGTGAGTTCCGGAAGCTTAGCTGTAGACCTTCTAGAAGGTAGGCAAGTGGGCAAGTGGTCAAGTGGTGAGGCAAGTGGTGGACTAAACCGGTGTGCAACAGCAGTACAACGTCGGTAGGATAGCGGTGAGTCCACAGTCAGTCAGCGGAAGGTCCAGTCAGTCCCAGTCCGGTCCAGCAAGTACCA
>BFEA01000547.1:242405-258125 GCA_003427395.1 Chara braunii | reverse complement strand
TCCATGCCCTATCTTTGCTTCTAGGTCTAGGGCCACCTTGCTGAACGAAGGAAAGTTGTGCATATTAATGTTGGCCTCTTTCGCCAACTGTTTCCTGAGCGGCAGAGATAAGGTCCTCAAGTACGAAGTTAGCAGGACGTGGGGGTCATAGCGTACCCCTGGAACACAAATCAAACGCTCTACAGCGTCGGTGGCATCCCTTACTGACTTAAATTGCCGAGTGTGCAGTGTCAGGATCGCATCAGTGGCCTTTTGAGCCTCCTGCGGATCATGCCACTTGTCTTCCACCATTTTCAGGAAGTCCTGCAATTTTTGAGAGGCTGCCCAAGAGCGGAAGTCATGACCGTACCCCTGGAGTTGCACTAACCCACTCAACCATCTCACTGCACTACCCTCCAGGTAGGAAGCAGCCACGAGCACTTCTTCGTGTGGCAAGGTGAGTTTACACTTGACATAGACCGGCACTGCCCTCAACCATGTGTCGAGATCTTCGCCTCTCTTGTCCCCTGTAAAGGGTTTGGGAGCGGCGATGGCCGTCCTTGGAACCCACTGACTTCGTCCCGGTCCCTGCACCAACCCGGGTTGTGGACCCGGCGATACAGGTTGTTGTGCTAGCTGCTGGGGCTGTGTGCCCTGAGGTTGCACTGACTGTGAGATAGCAGGTTGCGTGGTGACTGTAACCTGTGACGGACTTGGAGTAAACAATGTCTAAACAGGAACCTGCAAACTACTCCCTGTTGTTACCCCTCCTGACAGAGGCATGCCCAGGGAAACAACCGATGAAGGGGCTACATATGGGGATACCCCAGTCACCAATGGAACAAAAAGAGGAGGATATGGCATGGGCCAGGCACCAGGCCCTGTTGGTGATGGTGCTGTCTGAGCACGATCTTCCAGCCCGGCTAGGCTTTGTTGAATGTCCTGAAGGAGGGTAGTTTGATGCTCCTGCATCTCAATTACGCCTAGCAGGGCCCTCCCAACTACCTTCACTCGCTAGCAAATGCCCTGCTGGCCTCGGCTGCTCTAGCTCTCCTTTCCCTTTGTCGGCGGAACAGTTCCCTATCACCCTCCAGTCCTAAATACACATGGGATACCGGTCCTCTAACCGATCGTAAGGTCGTGCGGTCGTCCTCTCCGGTATCCTCCACGTCGCTCATAGGCTACAGCACTGTGCACTGTCCACACTAGATCATTCTAGATGCCTACCGCAGCATAGTACACAGACCAACTAATTAGTGGTGGCTATCAGAACAGATCTCATTTGGGGTCAACAGGTAAGTAAGGTTCCTATTGTCAATACTATTTTTAGTAAGATTAGTTCCCAAATAGAGAGAACATCAGGAATAGATAATATTCTAAACTAATGTTGTCTGTCACATGTCACATGGCTGTCCATCTAACTAATCAATAATAAAAATAATGTTGACTGACCGGGTTTGTTCACAGTTTGGAATTTAAACCCGAATTTATCATCTGCAATCTACCCCTCCCTTTGTTCTTCCCAATGTCACGGTGTCACGTTTCTTTGCATCAGAAGCCAAGCGTGTCTCAAAGGTGTGCAATCCGGTCCCACCCCTATGCGAGCAAGGCAGCCACAACACTCTTATTTACCCTCGTACGCCGACGAGCCTTCCACTCGGATGATCTGGGTGATCAAGAGGCAATTTAACGTCCGCCCCCAAGTGACATCAGGAATTATTTTACGTCGCAGCAGGACGACGATCACAGCCAGATCAGAGGCGAGTCCCCAGCCAGAAATGTTTATAAACGATCTGGTAAGCGTCTGTAGAGGCTGCCACACTCGAGTTAACATGCGCAAGCAGCAGAACCAACGACTTGCAGCGAAGCATGCGTGTACTACACCCAGTGGGTTGGCATGGTGACCGTGACCCAGTGCTTCGTCCAAGGCCCTTCAAGAAGCTCCGCCCGTCTTCCCCCAGATGCTCCATGTGAACAATCACGACTCTCAAGGTTGAGCGCACACGACACCTCGCGATGAGAGGACTCTCAAGACAGAACTCACAACCTCACGGTAAGAAGTGATGAAGAGGGTAGGTAAGGTTAAGAGCAACGTACCTCATTCATGCTGCCCCCAACCACAGAGATAATCTCACCAGATGACCTGAAGATGATTGCGATGACCAGTCACAGCATCGGCACAACCAGCATTTCGTCGTTCCACCTCAGCCTCAATCACCAAACAGATAGTTCTCATCACACTGCGAACACCCAATATTCACAGTTTAGCCTTCCAGGCGATGCACCTCACCACCTGGGTCGCCTTCACACTCGTCTCCACCCTCCTCACTACACACCACTTACGGCCAATCTTTCCCAGCAGACCGCATGTATGTACCGTATAAGGCAGAAGACAAGCGCCAGATGAGCGCAATCGTACCACAGCTCCGATACCAAATTGCAAGGAAGATGAGCATTAGCGAACTTCAGCAATCAAACCGCATCATACATATGAGCCCAGATAGTTTTGACCTCGAACCATAGCAGACTGGCATCACGAGATACACCAAATAAGAACACACCAAGAGTTCAAAATTGACAATGCTGAAGTAGTCCCATCATCATCAACTACGAACCAGAGTTGATATCCTATTGGCGCTCGGCGCCCAGACTACAGGTGGTAGATCCTATCTAGCCTATACTACGAAGCAAAATGATGACATCAACAGCGTTCCCGAAGTACGAGCATATGGCGACCAATGTCGCGCGCTTCAGCACCAGGTATGTCTCTCGTAACACTCACAACCCCGATCCACACCGCACAGATGCCACTAGCACCCCAAGGACCACCATGCGCTTCACCTAGCATACAGCAGCGCAGCTTGGCTATGGCTGCGTGCTCCCTCCTACTCGCCCGTGAGAGCGTGAGTGCCAGCCAGSCAGCGGATTGCGCAGCAGCGCTCACGCAGCATGCAGCCAGCACCCGAATGCCAAATGAGGAGGCAGGCCCTTCCCTATATCGAAGTGGCCTGCCTGTGTCCAATCCAGGAAGCTTCCGGTAGGCCCCGGTAGGCACAGCCCAGTCACGAAGAGAGCAGGCCTTGGGCCTGAAGTGGTTGCATGCGCCCAACTGCTTTCGGCATGTGTTTGGCCCGGTACCCGTATCCAGCCTAGGGCCTGCTTCACATTCATTTACACAGGCGGCCCAGGGCCTGGATTCATTCAACCAACTGGTGCAACGCAACTGTCTGAATTTCCCCGTTGCAGGGTACCCTGAAGAATGAGGCCCGAAGGCCTCTCGTGCCTTCCTTCACTTAGGGCGGCCGACCTTGTTGAAGATAGGGCCCTGTAGGGGCTAAGCGGGCGTAGCCTCGCATTCGAATTTTTGTATTCAAAAATCATTTTGAAAACTACGAACCTCAAAAATAATTCAGACTAATTATTCTTTGAAATTTTTATAATTAAAAAATCTTTTCATTCGAATTAATTCACGACTGGATTAATCTCTTTTTTTTTCCTTAAAATTAATTATTTATTTTTATTTGGAAATTCTTGAAATTTTCGCTTTTATATTTTATTGAAAAATACATCCTCGAATTAAATTTCGAAAAAATTCAAATTAATTAATTCTTGCTCTGCGATTTTCTGCTACCTTCATTGCTAAATCACTTGTTGACACTTTACTCTTGTAAATAGAAATTGTCCCCCCCTTCTCCACATGCCACCACGCCAAACCAAGACCTCCCAACGCGCCGCCGCCGCTGCCGCTGCCGCTATCACATCCGCTGCTACCACCTCCACTGCTCCATCTTCCTCCGCCACCTCGCCTTCGCCCTCTCCAATGGCCAAACTTCAAGCCTCAACATGAGCTCTCTCCGCGACGACTCCGTGGCAGATATCCACCGCGAACTCGTTGGCCAACAAGCCATCAAGGAGAACACCCCCACCCCATCCCTCCTCTCCATCCTTCAGTCCGTACAAGACTCCCTCCGGACACTCTCCACTTTCGTCGCTGGCATCTCAAGCCGGTTGACCGTACTCGAGTCCCACACCACTTCTCCCTCCATCCAGGTGGTCACCACCACCACCCCCACGTCCACAGCCTCCTCCAGCCACACCCCCCCGCCGACCTCCTCCACTCCTACTACCTCTACCACCACATCCACCACCTCTGCCTCCTCCACCCTTCCCCCCCCCCCCCCCCCCCGCTCCCAGCACACCGCCTCATTCCTCGCCTAAACATGTCACCCCTCTTCCCCCCCCGCACTCAAATACTATCTCACAACCCATCATGACGACCTCCACCATCCCCACCCCCCATCCCACCTATTCCTAAGTCACCTCCGGGGTTTACCGGCAATGCCACAACTTCCCCCAACTACCTCCTTGACGACAACAACCAATTTGATTACACCTGCTATGACACTACCCCCAATAACCTTAACTTCGACACCCTCGCCCGGATCGTTTCCCGCAAAGGGGAAATCCCCCGTTCCTTCCGATCCACCGACATCAAGCTCTTCTTCGGTCTTCCCCACGAGGACGTTTTCCTCTTCCTTACCCAACTCCGAAACTCTTTCAAGCTCCACCACATACCCCTTGTCCACTGGCTTCCCATTGCCACCTCCCACCTCCTCGACAATGCCGCTAAATGGTGGATGGCCGAAGTCACCAATCGTCGCGCCTCCGGAGGACCGCGTCACTCCTTCCTCCAATGGGCCAACCTTCTCACTGCCACCTTCCGCCCCTAGAAAACCATCGATAACTCATCCCTAACTCCTCTACCGCCTTCTCCGATCTCGTTGAGGAACAAGCACGACACGATCGGCTTGTTAGATTAGGCTTGGACCAACGCCGCCTCCACACCATGATCTCTTCTGCTTGTGTCGGAACCACACAGTTCCAACTCAAGTTTATCGTCGTCTCCCTTTGCGCATCGAAAGTGAAGTTCCGGGCCTCCTTGATATCCGTGCCACCGGCAACTTCATCACCAAAGCCTGTGTCCCCAAAGTCGGCCTCTCTTCCACCGGCTATGACTCCCCGATCATCATCCGACTAGGGGATAAGGACTCGGCCATCGTTGTTGATCGCACTGTCTCCAAGGTCCTCTTCGCACTCAAGTCTCCTTCGATGTCATGCACCTCATGTGTGACACCGTCTTGGGGACTCCATGGCTTGACCATTTCATGCCCTACTCTTTCCACCCCTCCTTCGTCCGACTCACCCGCCCTCCTCACTCTCCTCTCGATATCCCTTACCTTCTCCCCCCTTCTACCCCACCCCCTGTCTCCCCTCACCAGTTCCTTCACATGTCTCGTGAACACCCTGACTCCACTTACTATTGTCTTGTTATCGACCACGAGCGTCCCGAGGACTTGCTTCCAACGGACAGACCCGACCACAAGCCCCCCGAGAAAGTCTACGCCGCCATGACCCATATCCAGCTCCTCCCATCACTCCATCACAGATACACCCAAGGCTACCTCTCTTGCCCAAACTTTTGCCGCCATTTACAACAAGCTCCGCAATCTTGACCTAGTCCCCGACTACTCCCTCCACGACAACCTCCTTTACGTTGACACCAAAGGCACTCGCTGACTGTGCATCCCTGACACACGTGGTCTCCGTATCCAGCTCTTGGCCGAGCACCACGACGCCAAGACCGCAGGTCACCTCGGTTTCCAAAAACCTTCGACACCATCTCCTGCTAGTTCTATTGGTCTTCCCTACTCGCCGACATCAAAACGTACATTCGCTCATGTCCCACGTGTCAGGCTGTCAATCCCTCGAACCCGGCCAAACCCGGCAAGCTCCAATCATTGCCCATCCCCACTCACCGGTGGCAGTCCATTTCCATGGACTTTGTGTGCGGTCTCCCTAAGACCGACCGCGGGCATGATTGCATGTCATTGTCTGCCACCTGACCAAACGCGCCCACTTCATTCCTTGCACCACCTCACACACCGCCAAAGACATTGCCTTACTCTTCTTGCTTTCATCGCAACTCAACCCCTCCACACCATGTCCTTCCCTCAATGAATGGGTAGCAACAATGAATCGATTCCTCAGAGAAGCAACCGAAGCCCTCGAAAGAACACAAGAACAACAAGCAAACAAAATCAACAAACACAAACTAGACTTGCAATTCAAAGTAGGGGACAAAGTCTGGCTCTCCGCCAAACGCTTTGAACCCGAACATGGATTGTCAAAGAAACTCTCGAACAAATGGCTCGGACCATTCCCCATCATTGAACCTCCGATGTCAACTACAAACTCCAACTCCCCCCGACATGAGCCGCGTCCACCCGGTCTTCCACGTCGAATACTTAAAAGAATATCATGAATCCCCACCCCAATTCGCTGACCGCCCATATCCTAGACCTACACCTATCATGTTACCCACAGACCCTCAATTCGTTGAAGAAGCAATCATAGGTCGACGAACTACTCACATAGCTGACCACCGGGAACCAATCACTGAATGCAAAGTCAAATGGACAGGATACCCCGACGAAGAATCTATATGGGAACCTCTCTCTAATCTTAAGAACGCCATGAAACTTGTCCGCGCCTATGATCGTGTTACTCCTATGTCCTAGACACCCACGTAACTACAACCTTAAACCCCTATATAAACCTTGCTACAACCTCGCAACCTCGTTCTACACACACCCTTGAACCCAGTCCACCCTCCCCTCGACCCTCATTCCTAATGTCTGATCTGCCCTGGACCTCGCCTAGCCTTGTCCCATATGTCCTCTCCACTACCTTGTCTCTCTTGTCCAATGCTTATGAACCTGCGTGACGCTGGCGATAAAGGATCTAATGGAAAGCGCACGAGGACGATGGCCTGCTGCCTCACTGTTCATGGAGATTATGCAGCTGGTTTGGCCACCATGCTGTTTCACTCGCGCACTTACTAGAGCAGCAACTTGTGAAATGGATCTTTGCATCAGTCTGCAACTTCCTTGCTTCCAGATCAGACCTCATTGCAGCTCGTGTACCGGGGCACCCTAGCACTTGGACTTTGGACGTTTGAACTACTGTTACGCTTCTTGGACTTCTACCTGACACAGTCATTGAAGACCGCTTCTACCACCTACTCCAAGACCTGATCAAGACCGCTGCAGATCCCCTTTCAAGACACTTGGATACTTTGTTCCTACATAAGATTCTGCTTCCGACTCCTTCAGACACACCAGCCCTTGCATCCTGAACAAACATTTTCATTTTTATTTTTTTTCCTACTCTGACAACCCTGCAGAACATCATTAGCAGATCCCTGTTTCCCTGACCATTGTTCCCCTTACCCACTAGAACGTCAATAGAAATTACCTGTTCCTCTGACCATTGTTTCCCTTACCCACTGGAACATCATTTCCCCTTCTCCTTCCCCTTCTCCTTCCCCGACCAGTGATCGGCCCCGTCCCGTCCTTCGCTCCTTTTGTTTCCTTGGCTTTTTGGTAGCCGGGACGTTGCCTTTCAGAGGGAGGGGATAGCGTTACGGACTCCGCTAGGGCTCGACCCCTGGTCCATCTTTTTGCTGTTTCTGTTGCATCCCGTTTTCGGACTGGCACCCTTTTTTCCAACCCCCTCCTTTGGTACCGTCGGATTTTGGACAACCGGCGCCATGCTGCAATTCGGGTGCCACTTTCAAATACCGCATTTTTCAGTTCTACCCTCGGGGCTTTTGCGGAAATGCCCCTGGTACCATACGTGTCACCGGTACTTATACCGGCTCCCCGTACAGTACAGGGACCAGTCTCGTACCAGTTTTCAGCTGCTGTACTCGTACTCAGTGTGTGACTTGTTGTTTCGGCATTCAGAATCCAAGACTTCGACTTTGTCTTTGCCACTGTGTCTGCGGCCGTCGAGTCCCTCAGTCGTGTCGAGTGAGTGAGTGTGTGCGTGTGCTCTCACACTCTCTCTCTCCTCTCCCTTGGCTCTCCCTGTCTCCCTCAGCCTCACGCTCGTCACACCTAGACTCTGGCTGGGCTGCGCCTGGCGTGCAGGGGCCCAGTCCAACCACCCACTCGGCCTGTGACGTGTTCCTTGCTTCCTGATAGGCCGAGAGGCCAGCTTCCATGGGAAGGCACTTGATTGCTGGGGGGCCCTTGGATAGTGGCAGCTTCCACGTCCGAGTGGCAGCTTCCACGTCCAATAGTGCATGGGAAGGCACTGTGCTTGCTGGGGGGCCCTTGGATAGTGGCACTGCGCCTGGCGTGCATGGGAAGGCACTGTGCTTGCTGATAGGCCGAGAGGCCAGCTTCCACGTCCAATAGTGCATGGGAAGGCCAAGAGGCCAGCTTCCACGTCCAATAGTGCATGAGAAGGCACTGTCCTTGCTTTCTGATAGCCCGAGAGGCCAGCTTCCACGCGCATGGCCTTAGTAACCAGCTGGCATGTGGTAACTGCTTGGCGCCCAGTAGTGCAGAAATGGCAAATATGGGGCCTCATGTCGAATTCAGGCCCACCTTCACTCAGGGTAGGCACTGTGCTTGCTGGGGGGCCCTTGGATAGTGGCAGGCCGCAGCCAAGCGACCTTTGTGAGGGCTCACTCCTCGCAGAGCTAGCTCCCAAGTACAAAAGAATTCCCTACAAGATGACAGATCTTCTACATGAGCTTCAGGTAACCAAATATGAACCGGTAGTATCTAATAGGTACTTTTCACAGCAAAGGTGCAAAAAACTAAGCAATCCATAGCTGCAATACTTGATTCATTCACTAAATTCTTGACACAGGTGACAGGTGACTATTTATCAGACGGGTGAAGAGTTCAAATCCTGATGCATACATGATGTTAGGGGCTATCTCCTCTGTTTCTTTCTTTATTTGAACAAGTGGATGCCCGTCACGTATGCGTTGGAGGCCACAAAAAAAAAGACAACCAGATTACCAACATCAAAGACAGCTATGTCCTTGGTACGGGCACGCAGCACCCCAATATCCTTGGTATAGGCAGGTCTGGCCTGGCATCTGGGTGATGCTGAGAGCGTCCGGCGGCAGTGGGGTTGTACTATGCAGTGATGTGGCCCAGGTGATATTGCGTGGATCGGGAAGTCGTACGCAGGGCGGGCCATGATTCGAGCGAACATGTCAGCCCATTTTTTCGTTTTCCCTTGAGATATCACCATGTGACCGGCCGTAGGTAATTCAGGAATTCATTCATCTGGTTCCATCTGGTTTCAAACTCACGTCTGCGTTTCAACAGTTTATAATACCAAATGGTCCGAGAGCCCATTGGTCGGCCTGTATTTTGGCATTTCAAGGACTCGTAGATGTGCCGATGGTGGGCCTCGCTTCACTACACACCACATGCACAAAAGACAGGAAATATGGCGGAGTATCTTTCCATGTTCTACCCGAGGATTCGGCCTTGATCCACTACTCACCAAATGTGCAAAATGAGAATGAATCTTCCGCTAGAACATGGAAAGATAAAACCGCCACGAGAAATGGTTAATGGAAGGCCCAAAATTCGGCGGATTTTGGTGAATGTTTCATCGAAACTGCCATATTTACCTGGATTTTTACCTTCTTCTTGTTTTCTTTTTTTTGTCTGATATGTATGTGCTTTAAGGTATATCTGTTTTCAGTTTCGCCGTATTTGGATCAGTAACGAAAAAGTTGGCAAAAAGTTAAAAACACCGCATTCGGAGAAAGAGTCGGCGAACTCCAAAAGCTACTCCAATTTTTTTCTTTTTGTTTTTTCCCCATGCCTGTTCGTTTTTTTTATGTTTGTATTATGAATTTAAGACCCTGCATAGTTTTTCGCAAAATTTTCGACAACATTGCTTGTAGTGATGCGGCGAAAAACCCTGAATTTTGGGCCTCCCATTAACGGCTAGTGACCGCCACATTTTCCGTCTGTTGTGCATGTGGTAAGTGGTGGAGAGACTCCCGCGCCACATTTTTCGTCTGTTGTGCATGGAAAGTCGTGGAGAGACTCCCTCATTCTCGTTTCACACAATAGGTGAGTGGTGTATTAGACCCGAACAGCGCACAGGCAACAATTTTGAACGTATTGGGACAATCGCCAGGTTCAAATGAATTTGGTAGGTTCTATTTCGAACAGAGCAGAAGTGGCCCTTCGTTGATATGCCGCGCCCCAAAAGCAAAAACACCGAAGACAATTTTGAATGTATCAGGATGATCACGTGGTTCAAATGCGTTTGGAAGGTTGTATTTTCAAACAGAGCAAAAACGGCCTATTGCAGATACACCACACCCAAAAGAAGAAACATGTTACGATCTTGGCCAATTTCAAAGCTCAAATTCACAAGAAATGAATGAGCTTGAGGAGGGGGAGATGAGGAAGAAGTAAAAGAAGAAAGAAAGAAGAAGAAGAAGGTAAACACCAACAAAAGACCAATGACAGTCCCGACTTCACGAGAGAAGGTTAACAACAGTCGTATTTTTCATCACCACTTCAGGACACCCTTCACCACTTCAGGATGCAGCCTGCCTAAACAGGTGGTTTTCAGGGTCTTTGGACCTTTCACCACTTCAGGACCATTCAGGTCTGAAAATCCTAAATGATCCTGAAGTGGTGAAAGCTCCGAAGACCCTGAAAACCACCTGTTAAGGCAAGTTGCATCCTCAAGTGGTGAAGGGTGGTTTTCATGGTCTTCGTACTTTTCACCACTTGAGAACCATTAAGGATTTTCAGACTGCCCAAAACTCTCACTTGACCACTTCAGGACACCCTTCACCACTTCAAGATGCAGCCTGCCTAAACAGGTGGCTTTCAAGGTCTTCGGACATTTCACCACTTCAGGACCATTCAGGATTTTCAGACTGCCCAAAACTCTCACTTCAGAATTTTCATTCCTGAATTTTCAACTACCCGATAACCGCTTGTGGACTTCACTCGCCAACTAAGGGCCTCGCTAGACCCTCCTTGGAAAGCCGATTTTTAGGAATTCGGTGTCGTTAGACTGCGTCCTTTTCTCCAAATCCCTTAGAATGTGAAACCCGCCCGAGAGAATTCCTTAGGTTCCTCAGTATCCCCAGCCAAAACGTCCTTGGTGTAGGGGTCCTCGCGAGGTCCTTTGGGCTCAAGGAGCCGCGATTGACAGATTGTTGTGGAGCGAGCCCCGACAACAGAATTTGGAGTCGATGGTGGTGTAGAGGTCGTCCGTGGTCCATAGGGTAGACACCGCCGGCCTCCAGTAGCCGATGGGCCCCCAACGACATTGTGCCGTTACCATTGGCGCAGAAATGTGTGGGGGCGGTTCTTCAGCTCCGAGGCGCTTGGTGTGGCAAGGTTTTCCGTGTGCTCGTCGTCCGGCATGGTGTCCAACAATTTTTCGATTTTTGTATGGCCCATGTGTAAGCGGTGTCGACCGACTGCAGTCCTCCTCGCCAGCGTGAATTGTTGGCTATGGACGGTCGCATGGGAAAGAGATTTGTTTGCTGCACTCCTCACCTGGTGCGATTCATGGCAAACGCCCTCCAGCGGGTGTTGGCCACTCTTCTCCTGCTCCTTGTCGTCTTGTTGCACGTTTGTGTCATTGTCCGAGGTCCTAGCAGCAGATGGAAGCGACGAGCGGTGAGGAAGCGACGATGGACATGTGGGGAACCCCCAACAGACAACAAACGCGCGCGATCGACTTCTCCACTCCGGAACCAGCGAAAAGGGCACCTCGTACAAAGCCTCGTATGACCCGACGTTGTACAGTCATTTGCCACCACACGAGAAGTCGTTACGTCCAAATCCAGAAGAGGACTGCGTGGAGGATCTGTCCCACACTTTACCTTTGGGGAGCGGATCTAGACAGGACTGGATGGGGAGCCATTGTAGAAAACGGGAGGCGGAGACAATTTGTCAGTCATTGTCTTCAATGTTGGAGGGTATCAGCGGAGGCGAGATGGAGATTGTTGACTTTGTTATGATCCTGGTCATTTCCAAAGTGCAAATTCACAATGAAAGACAAAGAAGAAGATGTACACCAGCAAGACCAATGACAGATCCCCCGTCTCACTCCACCTTCCTCCTCCTCCTTCAGTTCGCCAATTTTATTCTTCTTCCAATAATAATAATAACAATGAGTGGATGAACCAGAATCAATATCCGAAGTTCCCTCTTACTGCCGACACAACGACGGGTCCACCATAACTATGGTTTCCCCCCTTCTTCCACCTCTCACATGCCTAGGCTATGGCGGACTACTCAAGGCTCTGCCCTCCTGTGCAAAGGACTACGCAAAGCAGCTATGTCGCTGCACTCCTGTCTAAAGGACAACCCGAAGCAGCTATGCCGCTGCTGACTAAGCCGCCATGCCCGACTCTGCCTCGAGCTTCCTTGGTGCCGCACTACCCCAACTAGGGCCTTCGAGATGCAGCGCCCAACAAGGTGATAAAGATGGTGCCCACCATAGCCAGGTAGGTACCTCACCACTCTCCTCCTTCGCCCCCTTCGTCCTCCTCCTCAAGTTGGGCTGCTCGGCAAAGCCAGGCTGAGCGCCCAGCTGCTCGTCACCTCTAGGCAACGCTGCCAAAGTCCAACACTTGGCTCCAACAGCATGTCGCCAATCCTTGCATACCGCAAATGAGGAGTTGTTTGCTCCTCCAAAAGATATAGCAACCTACTGGCCACTTGGGCGGTGACTTCCTAGGCCGAGCAGCCTCCCAACAACCGGTACCTCCTCCCTTTCCGAGGGAAACATCATCGCAGGCTCTGCTATCGTCCAGACAGGCCCTAGACTCGGGCTACTTGGACTGGTGCCAGCCTACCTCTAACCTACCGCTATTGGGCCTCTAAAAATGCCAACTTTTTATCTTCTGCTCGGCCTCCAGTACCCGACAATTCTACCACTACTTCAGTGGTACCGGCCTACCCGAGTGTTTGTCCCCGCTGCTCTAAGTGTCGCGGGCCTACTCCCGCTACTTGAGTGTTTCCCCGCTGCAACCCTCAAAGTCACGGCCACAGGTAAGTAGCGGCCCTGCGGGGCCTTTCAACCAACAAGTACCCTTGCGGGTCACACACACACTCGGCTGACAAGCACACAGACAGGCACGCAAACCAGCAGGCACGCACACACACACAGACTTGGAAACCACAACAGAATGCAGGAATCTCAACAGGGCATTCATTCCAGTGGCAAATCCCAAAAATCAGTAGTGTTCTCAGTCTGTGTTTTGGCGGGTCATTACACTACCCCCCTCTCAAGAGCGAGGTCCCTTCGAGCGAGTAACTCATTCAGAGTCGAAAAAAAATGCGTCGTAGGGGTAGATCAAAAAGAGAGATTGAGTATAACCGTGAGGAGAGAGTTCTGCAGAAAAATTAGCAGTCTGTCCATCAGCGATCTGCCGTTCGTAAGCGTTAACAACACGGGGTGCATTCTTTAGCAGCTCCTTTCGGTCGATCCAGTAGAACTTGTTCAACGGGTGATAGAGGAAGTGGCCCTTGTAATGTTTGTTCCTCCCTCTTCCTTCATGGGAAACAATTCTGCCTATTTCATGGTCGTCGTTGATAGGACGAGGTACCATAGGATCTAGGAAGGGAAAAGTCTCATCATCGATGTGTGGAAACAATTTGGACGCGTGAAAGACCGGACATATGCGCAAATGAGGCGGCACATCAATCACATACGAAAGACTAAAATCATCCCCTACCGCCTTCAGAACCTACCAAGGGTCATAGTACAATGGAAGAAGCTTTCGTGATACGCCCTCTTCAGAAAACTCGTACATTTTGATCCAGACATAACGTCCGACTTCGAAGTTCCCTTCTTTGCGCGACTTGTTAGCATGTTCGATCATGGCATGTTGACGCTTGTTCATCGCTGCGATAGCAACTTTGAGCAAGCATGCATACTTGGCATTGTAGCCACGCATGTCGGGCGTCGAACCAGGGGACCATTCCGGGAACAGATAGGAGAGAGGATTGTGCAGGTGCCAAACATATTGCTGATTCGGTGTTACGCCAGTTGCAGAGTGAATGGAGTTGTTGTACAACCCTTTCACTTTGTGTAACTTTTTGTCCCGCGTGTTCTGATCTGGAACAATTAACGCGCGAAGTAGTTGAATGACAGTCTGGTTGATTTCCTCAGCCAATCCATTGGCTTTGGGGTGTCGACCACAAGTCATGTTGAGTTTAATGTCGTAGATTTGAGAGGTGAAGTTCTTTCAATCTTGACTAATGAACCTGGTGTCCCGATCACTCACAAGAGTTTTCGGAGGTCCATACTACAAAATGTATTGCTGGTGAAATTCTTCGATTACAAACTCAATTGGTGCATGAGGAGGTAGAGGAATGAAATTCATAAATTTGAAAAAACGATCCACGATGACCATGACTTATGAATGTCCTCCCTCGCTCACCTTCCCCATGTTCGTGAAATCGATAGAGACCGACTCACCGGGCCAATCAGGAATTGGGAGGGGTTTCAGCAGGCCATAAGGCTTATGCCTATGTCCCTTGGTTCTTTGACAGACTTGACATTCAACAATAAATTTCTAAGCAGATCCCTTCATTCTCGATCAATCAAACTGTCGCAAAAGACTTCCATAAGTCTTCTCAAAGTCGAAGTGTCCACTCCGACTATGTGCCAAATCCAAGAAACCGGAAAGGTGCATGGTTGGGTACACACAAACGATCAAACTTCCCATACCTGCGGAATACAAAACCCTCGCACTCATGAAAATCAGGCTAACTGCTAGGGTCAGCCTTGAGCTGCTCAAGGATGGGACTAAGATCCGGATCCTTGGCAGTGTGTCCGACCAGGTCCTCCTTCAGTTTCCTTCGGAGGTCATATGAACCTACAAGGCAAGTCAAAAACTCAGGGTGACGAGACAAAGCATCGGCGACACGATTATAACAACCTTTCTTGTGTTTCAAGTCGAAATTATAGACATCAATGTCATGCAGACAGCGGGTCAACGTCGGGTAAAGATTAGTTTGCATTTTGATCCACTGCAAGGTCTGGTGATCAAAGTAGACCTTGAAGTGACGACATGTGAGCGCTTCTCGCAAGGCATAGAGCTCACGTTGTCGAGGCAAATACCCTGACAAGGGTATTTGCCGGGGATTTTAAACGTCGGACGCTGTCCGACTTTTTTGTTAAATTAAGGAACTTAATGAGACTGACGTCTGCCAAAAGTTTATTCAGAACAAACCTACGGCTGAGAGACTAAATTTTTGCTCAAGTCCAAACGCCTGCGGCATGCTATAGCGGCGGTGCGGTCAGTCACCAACCGTGTTTGGCGAGTACGGAGGGGCGTACGGGCGTTGGAATACTAAGTCTAACTCATATCCCATTTAAAATGATGACAGCCGCGCCATTCAGAGCCTGAGTAGGACAAAGGGGTGGCTTATCGGGCTTACCGGGCTAAGCCTCAGCCGGTTAGATGGCGGGGCGACGGCCATTTGCCAAGGTGAGGCAGTCCGGGCCTGCCTAGTCCCGAGGCTGGGTGACCTACTGGGCAGCAACTCTTCAAATAGAAGAGCTGCGGGTATAGCTTCCGTGAATAGGAGCTAGCCCAGTAGGTTATAGCATCAAGCGATCACCCAACAGACACTGGGATCGAACCTGAAGGTATCGTATTGGGCTGGCTACTTTTGGAACAGCTCACCGGAAAGGAACATGAGGCGCGGTCGATTTTGACCGCGAGATCATCAGATCTCACGGTCGAAAACGGCCGTGCAGATAACAGCATGGCGCCTGTAGTTGAGGTTGGGGGGCAGTGTAGCTGTAGCCATTGGCATAAGCCAACGAGTCAACGACTTTAACTTAAAAAAAAAAAAAAAAAAAAAAAAA
>BFEA01000547.1:201529-242305 GCA_003427395.1 Chara braunii | reverse complement strand
TCATTCCTTTCTTATCGTGGCGCAGTTGAAGTTGTGCCTGCTCACTTTTGGAAACGGGCTGCAACTTCCAACGATGAGCCCGAACCTGGCGCTGTTGGCAGCCAGGTGCGGGCGCGCGCTGCCGCAGGGGAAAGAAAACCCTGTAGTTGCTCGTGGGAAAACCAGCAACTGATCCCTCAGCAACTGCTGAGGGAACCACCCCAGCCTTGTCTGAATCTGGCTGGGGTCGTAGGCTGTATGCAGGCACAGGCACGAAGGGGGGGATTGAAAAGCAAGAGGGGGTTGAAGGAGTTGAGTGGAGAGCGAGAGAAAGAGGGATGGGAGGATGGGAGAGAGGGGGACCTGCTCCTCCCGACCTGCCAGCTGTCTCCCCGTTGTCAGGGGGGGAAGAAGAAAAAGAAAAGAAGAAATAAAAGGAAAAGAAAAGAAAAGAAAAGAAAACGAAAAAACGGAATCTGAGTTTTTTTTGAAAAACTGTATTTTTCAGTTTGCGCCACTACTTTTTTGGTGGCGTAAAACATTTTTTTTGACCTTGCAATTTTTTCTATAGATAGTCAGGCACTTAGGCCATACGCATGAATTAAGGGAATATTTTTCTAAAAAGCTCAAAGTCGGGGTATGTTTTGCACCCTGCCCGGAGCATGTCGGGATTTGAACTCGTGCATTTCCACGAGTTCTTTCCCTACCTCTCCCAATCTGACAACTGCCATCCCTGTTTTCAAGGGAGGGTAGGGGAGAAAAGAGGAAAAGTAGAGAGGGGAGAGAAAGGAACAGTCACGGCCGCGAACGTGGTCGCGGCCGTGCACCAAGTTCAAGCAGTATTGGCCTGAATGCAGTCATTCAGGCCAGAGTTGTGAACTAGAGGGTCAGTGAGGGGAACTTGGCTGGAAACAACCATTTCCCCGCTGAACCTGCACTCAGTGTAGGGCTGAGTGCAGGGAAAAGGGAGAAAAAGAGGGGGGCAGTTGAGTACAACTGCCACCCTAAGTGTGTGGCTGAGGTGACACAGCCTCTCAGATCGACGGCCCCAGGCAAGTGACGAATTTTGCCTGGGGGCAGCTGAGGCTGCTGCTGCCCTCCTCAGCCACTACAAAAGAGGCAGTTGTCCCCCAACTGCCTCACACTTGCCTCCAGCTGCCAGTGTGTGACAACACACTTGCCTCATCGCTGGAGTGCTGGAGACGAGGCAGGAGTGCTGTCATCGAAGCTGGAGGACTGCGGAGGAGCGCGGCGAAGGAGGAGACAGCCATAGCCTTGGCTGGAGCATTCTGCTCCACCTTGGCAGGCTGGTCTCTAGGGGGACTCTGCGGCAGCGTGGTGAGGAGCGGCATCGGAGCATGATGAGGAGCGGCAGCGGAGCGTGGTGAGGAGTGGCAGTGGAGCATGATGAGGAGCGGCAGCGGAGCGTGGCAAGGAGCGACGGGGAGCACGACAAGTGGTGGGGTTATGCTACCGAAATACCGCGGCGTCGGCGCGACACCTTTATTTTGACGGGTGACGCTGCCGTTTTCACGGCACGTCGGCGACACTTTGTTTCGAAGAATGGCGCTGCCGTTGTCACGGCACGGTAATACATCGCGGCGAAGCGCTGCCAATTTTTTTTTACGGTGGTACGGCACTACGAAGCGCCGCCGTCTTTTTGCGGTGGTACGACGCGACAAAGCGCCGCCGTCTTTTTGCGGCGGTACGGCACGGCGAAGCGCTGCCGTTTTTTTATGATGGTACGGCACGGCGAAGCGCTGCCGTTTTTTTTATGGTGATACGGCACGGCGGAGCGCTGCCGTTTCTTTTTTTACGGGGCACGGCGCGACGACGTGCTGTCATTTTCCGACGAAAGTTCGGCACGGCAGTGGAACTGCGGCACGACGGTGGGACATGCGGCGAGGCAGTGGAGGTTTCTTTTACGGCGCTGAAAGGTTTTTTTGTTGCGGCGAGGGGTCTGCTTTTCTTGGTGAAGGTCTGCTACCATTGGTGTACGGCAGCAGCAGCGTGACATGGTGGCGGTGGACGGCATGCGACGGCAAGTGTTGGGACTACCCAACACTTGCGGCAGTGGGACTGGACTACTTGGGACTGCCTGGATTCAGTTGGGACTGCCGTGGGACGCGGGCTGTCATTTGCGGCGGTCCCGACGCAGACGTTTTTGGGATTCGGCACCGGTTTTATTTTTTAGAGAAGTGTGGCAGAAGCGGTTTTCGACTCAGTAGTCATTCGACGAAGTGTTTGACAGCGTGGGACCACCTAGAACCGCGTGGGACCATCTGGGACCGCTTAGGACCAGTTGGGACTGACGTAATACCAGATCGAGTGTTTTTTCTGGGACGCGTGCAGCTCTCCGTTTTCACGCTTGGGTTACCGCGGATGAGGCGTGCGAGTGAAAGGCGGTTTGATCAGGATTTTCCTTGAGACTACAGCTTTCGGCGGCACACACAGCTTGTTGGTCGGCTTTCTTGAGTGAGCCAGGATGCTTCTTCGACACCACTTCACTCAAGGTCAATGGACGATTCAGACTCCCTTCACACCTGTGTGCACCCACACATTGCTCGACCCTTTTGCTTCGAATGTTCAGGAAAAAAGGTTGGGTTGTGGGCGTCATGCATGAGTGAAAAGGTGGGCCTGACGTGAGTAGTGGGACTTTGCTTGTCTTCTTTTGATTGTGTTGTCTGCATGGTGTGCAGGTGAGTAAAAAGACTATGTATAAAAGTGGGACAAAATGCTATTTCATAAAATGACGGAAAATTTTTGCCTCCTTACCATTTTCCTTTCGTCAGTGAGTTGGGTGACCTTGCTTGCTATTTCTGAAGGATAATTGATGGGTGTCGTGAGAAAAGGAATTTTGAAAACAGAAAGAGAATCAAAGCATAATGAATTTAACTTTTCTCAAGGATTGACCGCCTCTATTCCGAATGACCTTATCTGCATATACCTGTCCAAATGATTCTCATTATTTATCCCTTTTGATTTCCCTTTGCTTAAGTTACCCTGAACTTAAAAAAAAAAATTGGAACAATTGAAAGTCACTTGTAGTGGACACATGTTCTCTCTCCAGGAAGCATTTGGGGTGGGGGTTCGTTGCTTTCGAAGCCGACCTTGTTATCGACCCGGAGTGGACCGTTCTACGGGGGGGTACTTTGCCGATTCCGTGGAAACGGCCCGACTTCTGAGATCCGAGTCTTGTGCTAGGGCGAGGAGGAGGAGTACCCCAAACCACTTCCTAGAGGGTGAGGCATGCAACACCTCAAGCAATGCGCCTGATAAAGAATCAACCGCAAAGCAACCTGTCATCCAAGAAGATGAAAATGGGTATGTGAGTCTAGTCTTAAGTCGGCGGTGGGTTAAAATAACTTTGGCAGCATGTCTCATCAAGTCAAAACTAAGGCTGTCGATTACCTTGTCAGCTGCATCAATGTTATTATCGGTAGCCAACTCCTTGYTGGCRGTTGCACGAGTGTTTTGTGRAGTTCGAYCCGGGGTGGTCGGGTTTKATTTTKATATTGTACTATTGGATGTATTGCGTGATGATTCAAACTATTTTGTTAGTTAGTTCAGATTGAACGTACTTTTCTATCGACTGCGGTCGATTCCTTATTATGTAAATATATGTGGGTGTTATAAATTTCTTTGGGTCTAGGATACTGTGGGTTTCTTGCTTGGTTGAGACCATCCTAGTCGACCGACGTACGCTTCGTTCTTAGGAGATCAGCGCCCTAATGGACGGACGACACCCGGGTCCACTAGGCGTTAACCAAACGTATCTATACTACAGCGAACGAGCAAACGCCCTCGACCGACCCACCTCTGCAACTGCATGTAAAAGCTTTCGCACGTGAGTCGGTAGCTCGGTAGGGATACACCCCTAAGGGTGGTGACAGCCCCTTAGGGAAGGCAAGCTTATGCCCCGCGGGAACCTATCCTGTCGTAGGGGACCGCGGTGTACAACTGGCGCACCCGGCTAGAGCGGCGAAGGGACGACACGACCGCGCACCCGTCTCAGCGGCTCGCGGGATTATTTTGCGTCGTTCCTAAGTTGTCTCCTTGTTTTCTTTTCCGTGTTTCTCCTGTGTGACGCGACCGGGAGGGCCCTCTCTGACGCGGGGGCCGATGTGCTCGACAACGCATATACGTGGAGGTAGCTACCTTGTGGTTGGGCATGCGTTTGCTGTAATATTCGAGCGCACGCAGACCATCGCCATCATCTTTTTCCGCACTGCACCAATCCCATACTTGCTCGCGTCCGTAGTGACTACGAACGTGAGGTTGGGATCCGCAATGCGAAGCACAAGATGACTTACCAAAGCCTCTTTCAAGGCTTGGAATGCAGTCTTGCATTTCTCACACCACCCATAAGCAACATTTTGTTGGTTAGTCACGAGAGTGGGTGAGCAATGACAGAAAATTTGGGCACAAACTTCCGATAATACGAAGCCAAACCAAGAAACGAACGCAGTTCGCGTACGTTTGCCGATTGAGGCCATTTTCGTATAACCTCAACCTTGGTTGCCTCCGGCTCAAGGCCGTTTGCAGACAACCGGTGACCAAGATAGACGACGTTGTCCCTTCCAAGCTCATATTTCTCTAAGTTCAGGTGCAGTTGAGCTTCCTTGAGGACCTGCAAAACCTCCTCAAGGTGTTTGACGTGCTCTTCCATGGACTTGCTGAAAATCAGGATGTCGTTAAGGTAAACAACAACAAACATGTTGAGCTGATGACGGAGTACCTTGTCCATGAGGCACTGAAATGTGGCTGGTGCATTCGTAAGACCGAAGGGCATAACGATGAATTCGTACAACCCATCGCATGTTCTGAATGCAGTTTTGTGCTGGTCGTTCGGATCAACTTCAATCTGGTGGTAGCCAGACTTGAGATCGATCTTGGAGAACACCTTCCACCCACCTGCCACATCTAGCCGATCATCTATGCGAGGCAAAGGATGAGCATTCTTTTTGGTGATCCTATTTAGGCCACGATGGTCGATACACATCCGGAATTTGCCTCCTTTCTTTGGCACAAACAGGACAGGTCCACCGAACTCAAACTCACTAGGCCTAATCCATCCACGATCGTCAATCATATCGTCAATTTGTCTCCTCAACTCTTCCAACTCACCTTGTCCCATACGGTAGACGCAACCATTTGGAGGAACACTCCCTTCTATTATCTCGATCTTGTGTTTGATCAGAGACGCTCGGCGACTCCACGAGGTTCAGCCAAAACTTCAGGAAATCGATCTAATAGACGGCGAATGTTTGTTGGGACTTCTGGTGGAGGATCATCCTCATCAGGAGAGAAAATCAAATTTAGAATTTACAGCAATTACAACTGAATTCGAAGTACTTGGATCAGAAGTAGACTGGTTCTTTACAATAGAAGTAGGGAACAAAAGTAGAGATAATAGAAGTAGAATTACTTTCCGAGGTAGAAAATGCAGCAGAAGTAGAATGCACATGGAGGGGCTTCACAAGGGTTACATGCACATGCTCAGCTTCCTTGTGCCTGCGCACCAATTTGCATAATTTGTTTGCACTCAAAGAAGTCCCTAAGACTCGCGCTTCTCGTCCAATAGAACAGTACGCTCGTTCCCCTTTGCATCATGCACCACGAACTGAGTATCCGCCCACGTGGTCCTTAAACAATGAGCCTCTTACCAGCCCAAGCCAATGACCGCGTCGAAAGGACACTTGTCCAAGATGTAGAAGTTCAACTCATGTGTGACAGTGCGATCCTTGTCAAAGGTGACACGCACACCTTTGACAGCATGCGTTGAGGTGACAACCTCTTGGTTGCCTACCTGGGTTTGACACGGGTTCTCCAATTCCACTTGCTTCATTCCTAGACCCGCCTTACGAATCCTGTTAGGAGAAAAGAATAAGTTAGTCGCTAAGCCATTATCAATCAGCACGCGCATGTATCGGTGGTCAATGAGCAACTTAAAGAAGATCAGTTCCACGCTCCCTTGAACACGGCGTTGCTGTTTGAGCTGCAGCCAATGTTCTAGGTGAGAGTGGAAGTTGACTTCCTTAGTCTCCTCCCAAGGCTCAATATAAAGTACTTGGGCTGCGGCAGCCTTGGATTCAGCATCAGTCCGAGCTTCAAGAGCACGTTGTTGATCAGATTCAGGCTCCTTGGAGGGGCCTGCAGCTGACTGTTCAGCTTCCCTTGTTGTAGAGAGTGCTGATAACTCTTCTACTCCCTTTGCCTGTTTCCCTACAAACGATAACATTCCTGCACAGCGTGCCCAGGCTTTTGACAATGCAAGCACACGGGCAGTTTGAATCTTCTTTCCCATTCCTTTTGACTAATGTGGAGGGCTTCCCAAGGCTTGGTGGAAGCATCCTCCAATTTCTCAGGCATCTTTACATTCTTGGGGAGGTGTGCTATAGTTCCCCTACCCGAACCACGGTTAGGCCCCTTGCTTGAAGCAGTCTTTTTGAAGGCATTACATTTTTCTTCTTCATTGATGTCAGACTCAAGGGTTGATGTAGAAAAGCCCATATCAGAGTCCGGGTCTAGATCGTCATCTAGAGACGGATCATCCGCGTAGGACTGATCCTCAGGCTCCCGATGTTCATGCAAGGAAAGCTGGTTGTTGCTTCCGTACCTATCGGCGCTGCCGCTTGAGGAGCTGGCACCTGTTCCTGCGCTCGTCACAGTTCCACTTGCGCTCTGCATGAGGACTGTGTTAGGGTAAGGAACAGGGACTGCAGCAGGACGAGGATTAGGAGGACGGGGTGCGGTCATTGGGACTGTTTGAGGCTGACTATCTCAGCCTGCAGCTCTCGGTTCCGCTGCTCTAGAACTATCACAGGGGATTCAAGATCTTCCAAGGTCCGCAGTCGAACCAAGGCTGCTACGGCAGCAGCTAGCTTCTCTTGAAACCGGCCATCACTAGATTCCAAGACCTCGAGGAGGGTCACTTGTGTAGCAATACTTGTGGCTTTGGCTGCTGCCTCTGCCTCCCTCTCTTTGTCTATCGCGTCCTCATAAAGTTTCTGAAAAAACGGTTTCTCGCTCTCGTTCGCTGCATCCAGCATGACCTGCCATTGGGCAGATGAAATGTCTGCCATGTTGGAGGATGGGGTGTCAGTAGATCTCTCAAGAGGGGTCCGCTCTTTGCTCACGTTTGGACGAACACTCCTCTTACCCCTCCTCACGCTCTCAAAAAGAATACCTTCTCTCTCCCTTCTCTCTCTTTCCGCTTTCTGTGCACGCGTCTCAATGCTGGACATAGGTAGTTCAGATAAAAGAAAAACAGATAAATCACAAAGAGCAGAAGGTAGAACTCCTAGCTGGAGCGACAATTCATTTGGACTTAGAGGATGACATTCACGCAGCAAAAGAAAAAAAAAAATAATAATAAATAAATAAATAAAAACAAAAGAGAGGACTGACTTAACAAACAGGCCCGATTAGATTAGCCGAAGATCCCCTCTTGTCTAACCAGACAAGGAACATGTACCACAATAAGTCAGCCAAAGAAAACTAACTGCAGCAATGGAGATTTCGAAGGGTGCAGACGGTCATCGAGCCAAACGCGGGGCAGTATGTGAGAACATGCAGTAAAACCACTCAAGGTCCCCTTGAAAGGAATGTCCTTACTAGCCGTGTGTCCCCAAGATTCAGCACGGCAAAGAGATGCGTTGACGGCAACACATTTGGGTCCTAAAGATCATGTCCCATTGGGCCTGGTCCCACTGCGTCTTGAAGGGTCCCAAGTAGGTCGTGGACCAGGACCAATGAGATAGGTGTACCACGTCAGCCTCAAACTGCCTCTATCGTACTGAAAAGGAAAAGACAACTTTCAGCAAAAACCTACCCCTACAGCCGTTCAGAAGTGAAAAGACAATGCACTGTAGAAAGATATGTTATTGAGAACAAGATACATCATCCATCCATCCATCAGGTGAGAAAGCAATCCACATGCTCACACACACAACCAAAACCACAGAGAAGAGGAAGAGAGCCCAGCACACCCCAACAAGCCATGAATCACCAAGCAACCTCCCACGAACATACCCAGGTCACACGGCACTTACCTGTGAGGCCCAGCCTCCAAAGATGGATACGACTCACCCCCCTCTCTCATAAGTCCTCCTGACCCCTAGCTACCACTACACGAAGTGTCCTAGCATGACTAAGAGGGCCTGCCTCCCTACACCCCTGTTACAACATCGGATCCTCCGTCGATGTTTGAAGACCAAAGAAGCAACTTGCAGCTCTTCGATGCAGATATGGCAGCCTCTGATCAAGTCTCCCTCTTGAGGGAGAAGCCCAAAAGTCACTATCTTCTTGAAGTGCAGATTCCAGGTGCAAGTACCTCTCACTCTCCACTCCCTCTCGCTTACTCCAATCAGCCTCCTTTGTGTCTCGTCACCCCATTCCATCACACAAGCAACCTGGTCAGGTCTGATATCGCCCCTACATGACCTAACCAGGTGGGGGCAGCATCCACATACCTCACTGCTTCTCTTAACCCAACTTCCAACCATGATCCGAGATTAGGTTAGCCCTAACCAAATTCAGAATTAGGTTTAGGGTGACTAACACCTCTCGCCAGCAAGAAAGGTCGCTCCGATACCAATTGTTATGATCCTAATCATTCCCAAAATGCAAATTCACAATGAAAGACAATGCCACAAGTGCGAAAGAAATGAAAGCACTTGCAAAGAGATAAAGACCAAAGAAGGAGAGAAAAAGAAGAAGAAGAAGAAGATGTACACCATCAAGACCAATGACAAATCCCCCTTCTCACTCCACCCTCCTCCTCCTCCTTCAGTTCGCCAATCTTATTCTTCTTCCAATAATAATAATAACAACGAGTGGATGAACCAGAATCAATATCCGAAGTTCCCTCTTACTGCTGACACAACAACAGGTCCACCATAACTATGGTTTCCCCCCTTCTTCCGCGTCTCACATGCCTAGGCTATAGCGGACTACTCAGGGCTCTGCCCTCCTGTGCACAGGACAACGCAAAGCAGCTATGTCGCTGCACTCCTGTCCAAAGGACAACCCAAAGCAGCTTTGCAACTGCTGACTAAGCCGCCATGCCTGACTCTGCCTCAAGCTTCCTTCGTGCGGCACTACCCCAACTGGGGCCTTCCAGATGCAGCGCCCAACAAGATGATGAAGGTGGCGTCCACCATAGCCAGGTAGGTACCTCGCCACTCTCCTCCTCCGCCCCCTTCTTCCTCCTCCTCAAGCTGGGCTGCTCACCATAGCCTGGCTGAGCGCCAGCTGCTCGTCACCTCTAGGCAGCGCTGCACAAGTGCAGCGCTTAGCTCCAGCAGCATGTCGCCAATCCTTGCGTGCCGCAAATGATAAGGAGCTGCTTGCTCCTCCAAAAGATATAGTGGCCTACTAGCCTCTTGGGCGGTGACTTCCTAGGTCGAGCGGCCTCCTAGCAACCGGTACCTCCTCCCTTTCCGAGGGAAACATCATTGCAGGCTCTGCTATCGTCCGGACAGGCCCTAGACTCAAGCCACTTGGACTGGTGCCAGCCTACCTCTAACCTACCGCTACTGGGCCTCTAAAAATGGCAACTTTTTGTCTTCTGCTCGGCCTCCAGTACCTGACACTTCTACCACTACTTCAGTGGTACCGGCCAACCTGCTACTTGAGTGTTTTTCCCCTCCAACCTGCTACTTGAGTGTTTTTCCCCTCTGCTCTAAGTGTCGCGGGCCTACTCCCGCTACTTGAGTGTTTTCCCCGCTGCAACCCTCAAAGTCATGGCCACAGGTAAGTAACGGCCTTGCGGGGCCTTTCAACCAACAAGTACCCTAGCGGGTCACACACACACTCAGCCGACAAGCACTTAGACAGGCACGCAAACCAGCAAGCACACACACACACACATACTTGTAAACCACAGCAGAATGCGGGAATCTCAGCAAGGCATTCATTCCAGAAGCAAATCCCAAAAATCAGTAGTGTTCTCAGTCTGTGTTTTGGCGGGTCATTACAACTTGGATTTTGGCTTGTCAAGCGGGACTGCTGAAGCAGTTACACTCATACATTCAACCCTGTGGCCAGCGTGAGCGTGGGACAAACATTAGTGCATGGGGTGTGAGGGGTGGGGACCTGGTGGAAGGTTCCTGTCCGCAGGGTGGCAACGCAGATGGGTGTCGTTCGACGCCTTCCTTTCCTCGAGGTGCGGGATCATCTGGCGACAAGGCGAGAACAATGTTGCCCCCTCCTTTGGCAATGCCTTCGCCTGCACCACGACAGAGGGTGGCCGCACCGGCGGCAAACACAAGCAGCACAAGAGTGGAAGAAAGTGGTAGGCAGGTATGGGAGTCCTATCGGCAACAGATGCACCGACTGAGCACAGAGAACAAAACGAACGAGGTGCCGAGGATGCGTGTGGGAAGTGACGGTGATGCGAGCGACTCCCAGAGGGCGAGTGGTGATGAATCTCCAGATGTTCTTTGGGAAGACGAAGCAGAAGATGCCGATGAGTTGGAGATTCGACCCATGGCTGTGCGTGGTAGAGGAAGGGGCGGAGGCAGGCATCAACATAAGGTTGTTTCCCATGCTGGTCATGAATCGAAGGGTTTTGTAGGCGAGAAGGGTGACAAACATCCGACATGGAGTGTTGAGAAGATGCTCAAACTCACCCGGGCAATGCGGGATCAACAAGCTCATTTTGCTGGAATGCCGCACAACTACGGGCGGATGCGGAATAAGGAATCAAAGCAGCAGGACCTGCACAAGCGTTTGGTGGAGGTGGGCGTGAATAAGACGACTGACAACATCGATAAGAAGTGGGATAACCTCTTCCAGCAATACAAGAAGGTGCAACGATACCAGAACACCTCCGGGGCGAAGAACTTCTTCAACTTATGCGCGTTGAGAACTGAAGAGGGCTTCGACTTCCGAATGAACGAGCGGGTGTACCTTGAGATCGACAACATGTCCAAGGCCAATAAGACCATCTACCCGGACAACCTCGCCAACACGAGCAGCTGCTGCGGAGTGTAGATTTCACGTGCGCCATCCGTTGCTGGAGAATCCGCCGCCAGAGGAGATGCAGGTGATGGCAATGACGACGATGGAGGCTAGGCGCGGGAGTCCGACTTCAGTGCAGGCAAGCACGGGAGGGAACGACAAGAGAAAAAACATGTGGCAGCAAACGCTCAACGCCATCGCCGAAGTCATGGAGAAGCCAACGTATTGAAGGCTAACACCGTGGAGGGGGCAAGCAAGCAGCAACGTTCCATTCTTGAGCAGCACTGCGACATATACTCGAGCGCGAGGTTAATGCCCAGCAGCGGCACTATGTGGCGTCCGACGAGGCGAACAGGATGGTATGCAATGCATTGTTGGAGATCGCCACTTGTCCGTGCTTATTTTGCAAGCAATTGCAAGGGTCGTTTTCGTGAATGCTTTGCGCAACTGTGTGTGTGTGTGTGTGTGTGTGTGTGTGTGTGTGTGTGTGTGTGTGTGTTTGGAATGATGTTTCAAAACAATGAATATGTGCATTTATTGGAACGAGGTACAAAAAACAAACGTTAAAAGACCCATCTTTGAACCCAAATTTGGCGGGTATTTGTGTTGATGACATGGCATGCTTCCATTGACGTCGCATCCTTGGTTTTCATTAATCCACACCTCTGATGACTACAGAGAGAGAGAGAGTGAGAGAGAGAGAGAGAGAGATTAAATTACGACAACAACAAATGAACATATATGCAAGGAGTCAGGGGTGGCTGCTCTTCCATATCGGTAGCCGATGGCGAGGGTTCGAGGGCGAGGGGGTTGTCGGGGTGTGGTTTCATG
Source organism: Chara braunii (assembly GCA_003427395.1). Classification (NCBI taxonomy): domain Eukaryota; kingdom Viridiplantae; phylum Streptophyta; class Charophyceae; order Charales; family Characeae; genus Chara; species Chara braunii. Next base: position 230,530 of record BFEA01000547.1, on the reverse strand, counting down.
TTGGGGGTGGTGTGAGTGAGGGGTGGGAGCTTTTATGAAGTGCCTTGTGGGTGGCTTCAGGTACAAGGTTGTCCTGAAGGCGAGAAAATTTGGGGTGGCATGCGCACACAGTAGTCCGTGGTGGCCGAGCGGGTAGGCATCCACATTGCTGGGCAGGCGGTCACTTTGCATGGGCGCACCGACCTTGGATTACAAGTTGTCCGTTGAGGGCTCCTTTACTCTTGCCGTTGGACCGCATACATGCAATCCACGCCATTTCGGTGGGAACGTGTCGGGCAGGGCATGGGCATGCAAAGCACTATAAAGGTCGGTGCAGGTCTGCTGCTCCCTCGGTGTCAATGCCTCGTCTCGCCTGAGGGTTGTCTTCCATGGCGCCAGAAATTCATTGTAGTCGCCATCGCTATACGGGTGCGTTGTGAGGACAGGTGCCTCCATCACATGCATAGTAGGCAAGCGCTCACCAATCTCTCTGCAGTGTCATCCACGTCAAGTGGCACTCTCATTCGCTGATCTTCAGAGAAGGGCCGAGATCGATCGACATCGCACGGCGCAACGTGGACAATCGCAGTCGAAAAGGCGAGATAGTGGATCCGCGAAGGCGGGGGCGGCCAGAGCGGAAGAGGACACATCCCGAAGTCCAAAAAGTCGCATGTTGACAGAGAGGAGGGTGTGATGGGGGCCCAAGGATAGGAAGATGTCTCACCCGTGGATGTCCCTTCAACGGAAACTCGACACTTGGATTTGGGAGGGACGACGTAAGCAGGGAGCGCTACATTGGACTGGCCACCCTTGGTGTGGCAGGAATTACACATGTCAATGGGAGTGGGAGCGTGCATTCGCAAGGGGTCGTCATCAGCGACTCGACACCACAATGGCCTATAACTTCAATGACGACAATCGTCTCAGATGTGGAATGCGGCGACAAAGGACCTGTCCATGCGGTACAGGCGCGCCACGGGGAACCTTCGAACACCATCGCAGTCGGCGGCTCGTCATGGTATGTCGTTCCGTTGTCACTTGTAGGAAGCGCGATTCCCAACGGCATCACCAACACTGGGGGGAGAGGCGAGAAGAAGGCAGGCACGAGGAGGCGAGAAGGAAAGACGAGAAGAGGGAGTAAACTGCACGGCTGGACGACGATGATGACGAGCCTCTTAGCAGCAAGAAGACAAGAATGTGGCAGGAGGAGTTGGAGGTGAAGTCTAAGCTGTGGACAAACGGGAAAACATAATGGGCAAGTGGACCTGGTCACCTCATCGCGGACGCTGTACACACGTGCACTGACTACTATTAAAATCGTCAATGGAGACACAGGCGCCACCGCTCTGCACGGCTCCATCATGCCACCCCCCGACGTTCCTCGCTTACGAATCGACTATCCTGCACAACAAGAGACAACGTCCACACTTGCGAAGACTACTGCTGCGTGATCATCAATATGGTGACGCAAGCGTGATCATCAATGCTGATGCAAGTGCCACCGCTCCCCACGGCCTCATCATGTGATACATGCCCGATCGGGCGATGTACGGGAGCCAAGGATCCGCAAAGTGATGAAAAGGACTCGTATGAACAATGGAATGTCATCCAAGCATCAACAAGCAATGTACATCCAGATACATATCGAATAGCACAATGTAGCGCAACGGAAGACTCAAGATATGATCTGACCTGTCAGATACTGACGCAACACCCCATCATACACCACATGTGTGAGAGAGAGGAGGGACCACATATATAGAAGAAAGGTCCCTCCTCGCACCCGCACATGGGGGGAGATACCGCGGACGAGAGATGGGGGGAGGCAAGAAAAAAGGTCCCTCCTTGCACCCGCACATGGGGGGAGATACCGCGGACGAGAGATGGGGGGAGGCGAGGGGGAAGACCGAGATCCCTATAGCACAGTCCAAAAAAATAGTCCCTCGCCGAGTGTCCAATCAACGTCTGCCGCAAACAAAAATGTTGAATCAGATCCTGGGCATATGCCCATGAAACCTCTGGCTGAAGTCTCTCTCTCTCTCTCTCTCTCTCTCTCTCTCTCTCTCTCTCTCTCTCTCTCTCTGAAAGAAGAAGAAGAGAAGAAGAAGGAAGAAGAAGAGGTGGAGGGCGAGAACAAATAGAAGAAGAAGAAGATGGCGTCGTCCTCCTCACTCTCACCTGCAAGTAACTACTGCCAAGGAAACATCGAGGGGTGGCATGATGTTACATGCTGCGCTTGCACAAGGGCCCCATTTCAAGGGCCCGACGGTTGCTGAGGGGCCCCCAGGCCGTGCGCCCATCAGACGCGCCCCGGAGGCCCACGGCGGCTCCCGGGCCTCAGGTTTTGACCACAGGCAGCATTTATTTATTTACTTATTTATTTGCTGTCCTATTTTTATTTGTGCAGACGACATTTCGGACTTGCGGGTCCCAAGGCTCCACCTTGGGCTGGGTACACAGGAGCGAGGTCATTTTTAGGCCAGGCGCATTTTTGCGCCTTGCTGCATCAGCAGCATGGTCTGGAAGCGCAGTAGGGGCCCGACCGAGTGGGTCGTTTGAGGCCAGCATTAGGCGCGCCCAGCCAGGCCCAACGCTACTTATAGCTGGGCAGCGGTTGGGCAAACACATAGTTCGACTAACTCACTTCTTGGGCGACACGCTGTTGGACCATCACTGCACGCAACAGCGCTGCGCTTCGTTAAAGATAGAGGAGTAGGTAGGGAGACAGGGGGGAGGCCGTACTTGCAGCGTTCAAGTACGTACCTGGGCGTCATAGCTGGACTTGGCTCCAACGACCTGCAGCACAACGTACGTCGGCGACGAATCGACGATCCTGCGCAGCAAGAGCCAGCTCTTCGTCGGGCGAGGAAGACTAAGAACGTCTCTATGCACGTTATCCACGGGTGGATCTTGAGGTCGTTTTCCAGATTCGATGGCTTCACCCGCGCTAAGTCATATGTTGTTGTTGATTGCCCAACAAATCTGGCAAGAGCAGTGTGGCAGCGCATGGAGTGGTCGTGGGTGGTCTCTACTAGCGTGGTTTATCATACGCTCACTCTGAAGATGGACATTCCGTTGTGGTATGCGGGGGTGTACATCGAGGACCGGCCAGAGGATGATGACATGGCTGTCCACCAGGAGTCCATGGTTTTGCGAATAGCGTCATGTTTTCATGATGCGCTAAGAGGCGGCCAATGGTCTGACAATGGAAAGGTGTCCCAATCAAGGTTAAGCAGAATCGGGGATGCCTTCCACTTGCTTCTTGCCTAGTGCATGCGGATCATGCGCCCGGGGGGAGATGATGTGTGCTCCCACGAGGAGGCGTCCTACTACTCGCAGCTCGTGGCGAAGCCTACGCTGATGGCGGCAGGGTCGCAGGCCTTCAGCTAGCACATGCATATAGTCCAATGGTCCGACAATGGAAAGATGTCCCAATCAAGGTTAAGCAAAATCAAGGATGCCTTCCAATTGCTTCTCGCCGTGTCAATGCGGATCATGCGCACGGGGGGCGACGACGTGCGCTCCCACAAGGAGGCATCCTACTACTCAGAACTCGCCTACGCTGATGGCGGCAGGGTCACAGGCCTTCAGCGAGCACAGACATATAGTCAAGTCCGCAAATGCAGTTTTGACTCGCCTTGGGAAGCCACCCTTGACGATGGGTGGGTTTCCCAACTAAATCCCGAAGTGGGAGGCATGTGGAGTGCGTTTTAACTACGATGCTAGTCTGGCAGACCCTAAAGTCCGCAAAAATGGAGTGGATGGGGATGGGACCTTTCGATGGCGAAGGGAAGGAGGATGGAGGCGATGGCGATGGAGGGTTGTGAAAGCCATCGTAGTGGCAGTCTTGCGCATCGTTCTCGCCTTGTTTGTCAATGGAGTGGAAGCATCTATAGTTGTTCGCGCCACACCCATCTTGTGGGGGGGTGTTCCCTTGGGCTCAGTTCGCCCGATGGGGCTTTGTTGTATGTAGACGGGTGGTGTGGTGGTCTAGTTGCTTGCCATTGTACTTAGTTCCATAGAGTGCGTGCTTGTTTTTTGTACCTAGGTGGGGTGATATGTGCCCCATGGCGGCGCATGTATGTGGTAGTCGACCAAAGGTGGTCGAAAACTTTTCCATTTTTCATCTCTTCATGTAGCACGTGCAATACGAAATGGAAGCTATTAAGATAATGGCACCTTTTTTTTTTTTTTTTTTTTTTTTTTAGAAACCCATGTGTGCAATTGTGTGTGTTTGTCTTGTTCGTTGTCTTTTCCCATGCCATGTATATGTCCTTCCATATTTCCAATGTCTAATGTGTGAGAAATTGTCGTCCAGTCTTTGCATATAATGAAATTGAATGGTGCAAAATACACGAGTGGCCGACTCATTGTCCGCTGCACCCTTCGGCTGCATCGATTGTTCTTTTGAAACACGTGAAGATAGGCATTCAATGTGTGTTGAACTTCGGTTGGTTGATTGATTGATTGATTGATTGATTGATTGATTGATTGATCAGTCAATTGATTGATTGATTGATTAATCCGTTGATTGAAAGATTGATTGATTGTGTGATTGATTGACTGAATGATCGAGTGCTTGATTGCTTGATCGATTAGTTAATTGTTTGATTAATTGCTTCATTGTTTCATTGCTTGCTTGCTTGATCGATTGATTGATTGTTCAATTGTTCAATTGATGGTTGATCGATTGGTTGATGGATTGATCGACTGATCGTTTGACAGTTAGATTAAATGACTGATAGATTGAGTGACTAATTTGTTGATTGATTGCTCAATTGATTAATTAATCGGTTCATTCATTGATAGATGTATTCATTACGTGGTCCAGTGGATTGCGGAGTTGCGGAAGAGGGAGAAACAAAAAAAAACATTTAAGAAAACAATGATCAAAATTGTTTCTAATTAAACCCTTTCATGTAAGTCTGCTCGGACCATCACCCAAGACTTACGGAATACATTGCACAAAAATTTGACTAGGAGAGAACTTCAAACCGTAACATGCCCAGACGGTTGTCGAAGGAGGGCGAAAGAAAACGTTGGATGTGTTCAAAACACAATAAAGGCGGGAGCGCCGTCTACATAAAATCAATGATGGACACCCCTCCATCGCTCTCCAAATGTTCGACAACATGAGAAAACTAACAACAACAAAAGGGGGGAGGGGGGGAGGGGGGGGGGAATTGCATAGAGCCAGCCACCGACGGAACTACACGACACAGCCACCCGAGTACTTCAACACCCCCCCTCCAACCTCGAACATCACCATGTTCGTCCTTCGCAAGAGATCAATGACCAAGCTACCGCCGTGGAGAGACTTCACGCGTTCACTCGTCTTTCATCCGCTCCGCAAGTGCTTCACACAAGGCCAGAGCTCGACGCTGATTGAAGTTTTCCGCAATGGGGTGGGGTGGGTGATCCAACCCCAAGCCCACTCGCCGACGCACACCATTCACGTCCACCTCCCACAACAAGTTCTCGTTGCTATGCCGACATCCAAAAGGATGTTGTGCAAAATGCACACGGCTTGGAACTGTTGCGGGAAAGTGTCCATATTCATTTTGTGTGTGCGGAGGAAAAGCCTCCACATCCCCTTCAGCCTCCGAAAGCTCTCCCCACCACTCCTCTGGCGACCTTCTGCTTGTTGTCAAACCTCTCCTCGTCGGCGAATTGATTGGTCCCTCTGTAAGGCACAACTCCATGGAAGGATAGTCGTTATCGTCTTGGATGTACCCGCGTGTCTTCACCTCGAACGGCAACAGCGCAGCAGGTCCTTCAAAAAGATCCCCCTCCTCGACACGCGTCCACAAACTGGAAAGTTGAAGCACCCGGATGTCGTGGAAGCTCCCGGAATAGCTGACGAAAACGTTTGTCACACGCAAGTCCAAGTCCACAACCACCTGCGCAACCACCGAAAAACGATGCTTTCGGTCGAAGTAGTTATCGGATGGCGCGTTCGCTAATTTGTCCACATAGATGTGCGTGCAGTCTATGCAGCCATAACAGTTGGGGAAACCCTTCACCTCAAACGTGAGTAGAACAACCAGCCGCCGCAACCCAAAAGGACACAATCTTTTCTCCCAATACACCCTCGTAAGCGCCCGAGTCACTTCCTCCACTTCAATCAATCCTAATGATGTGCGTGCAATCTATGCAGCCATAACAGTTGGGGAAACCCTCCGCCTCAAACGTGAGTAGAACAACCAGCCGCCGCAACCCAAAAGGACACACAATCTTTTCTCCCAATACACCCTCGTAAGCGCCCGAGTCACTTCCTCCACTTCAATCAATCCTAATGCCCGTCCTATGCCGAATGACGATGTGTCGCTCTTGTACGTCTCCCCGCTTGCCCAACGACAAAGCGCGTATGCGATGATGTGATCCGACATTAAAGGCACCCTGTAGAATGCCCCCCTCTGCTGCAGACGAGGGGACAATGCCTCGATGATCTCCCGGAACACTCTACGAGACATCTGCAGATTCTCCTTATGGTAACCCTCCGCCACGTCGTCCATCTTCTGGAGATCCTCCCATGTCTTTCTTGTCCTTCTCCTCATCCACCATCTCGAAGTCGCCTACGGGATCGCGCTTGACGCCATGGCGCAGCAAAATTGCAAAATGGATTATAATAACGACACACAATTGGATGCCTTCATCACTTGTTGCATGAGCTGCCTCTGCCTGCGAATGGACAATCTCATCTTTAGTCAAGTTGTCATTCTCTCAATGCGATAACAAATGGCGACGGCTGACACAACTGCAACCACTGCATTTCTCCCCAAAGTCGCCAATGCATTCACACCGCCCTGCACCTCTCCCTCCATCTTCATGCTGTGCAATGTGCAACTGCCCACCACTCTTTTACTCGCTGGTGCCCTTGTTTTGTTGTCTCCACATAGACGGGGATGGCGGCAGCACTCTCCACGCTTCATAGAATCGTGACGTGCACGCTCAGCTATGGCGGGCCACAGGATTGTCGCGAACGCCCCGAAGACTAATGTGGAACCCTTTAGCGAGCGGGACGTCGTACAGTTGGCACTACGTCGGCCTACATTCCAATGCCCGCCTATTAAGCCATGGCCGCCAATACTCCTCCGCATAGACATTTCGCTCCAATGTGCACTCCAACTGCCTGGCCGCCTCCGGCGCGGATGCGTCACAATGAAGGTTTCAAAATTCAAAATTTGAACCGGAATGTTCGCGCCGTTTTTTTCCCCCCAACCCAGTGGGCCTCCCTGCCGCTGCCAGTGGACCGCGCCCGAGGACGCACGGACATCCCACCACGACGACGGACATTCACCCCCGCAGCCGCGAATATGCGTATGAAATTGCCCACGGGAGACCCCCAAGGGTTTTCCTTGGGACCCATTCAATTAGGACATGGTGTAAGGGCCCAGCGCTGATGTGCAAAAGACAATGCAAAGCAGCTATGACCGCTGCTACTCAGGCCGCCATGCCTGACTCTGCCTTGAAGCCTTCTTGGTGCGGCGCAACCCCCACTAGGCCATCCAGCTGCAGTGCCTCACAAGGTGATGAAGATGGTGTCCACCATAGCCAGGTAAGTGCCTTGCCACTCTCCTCCCTAGTCAACTTCTTCCTCCTCCTACCTGGGGTCTTCCTCCATAGCCAGGGAGGTCACCCAAGGGCTGATCCTCCAGGCAGTGTTAGTAGAGCTGCCTCCTCCTTCCAGCAGGGCTCTGAAGTCCAGCGCCCGCTCAAGCAGCATGATGCCCAAACTTGCATACCGCAGATGATGAGCACTTCGCTCCTCCTGTAGATATACCTGCCTCTTGGACTGGTATCCGCCTAGACCTAGCCTACCAGCTACTAGGCCTCTAAAAATACTAACTTTTTGTCTTCTTCTGCTTGGCCTCCGGTTCCTGACACATCTACCTCAACTTGAGAGGTACTGGCCTACCTGCTACTTTCAGTGTTTTTCCCCGCTGCCCTAAGTGTCACGGGCCTATCGCTCCCATTAAAACAACGGGGATCGAACCTAACCACAGCAAGGGGCAAGCCTAAGGTTCACTACCCAATTTTAAACTTGTGGAGCGATTCAAATTTCCGCAGGCAGAGATGCTTCAAAGTTTTGCGCTGTCATCCAAGGATGTCATATTGCTATGGTACGTGCAAATGTTCGAAGGGACAGAGACAACGGGGGCGGGTGGACAATAATTAGGTGCCGGGTGCGGGCGGGTAATTTTTTTTCTTGCGGGTGTGGGTGGGTCCGGGTTAAGGTTTTTCACGGGTGATGGGCAGGTTGGGTGTGGGAGGAAAATTTCCAAAAAACACTCGGGTGGGTTGGGTCACCTTGAGATTTTTCGTTTTTGTTTTTTTAGGGCGGGTTGTGCTTAAAAAATTATGGGCGGGTTGGATGAAGTGCCAATTCAAAAAAGAAATGCTCATCTCTGGTCAACGGTACGGATATTGCCTTTGGAGCAATGGTGTCACTCACAATGCCCCGAAAAGGGCAAGGCACGTGTACCCCATCCAGCGAACTTGGGAAACTGAGTTGCGCAAGGAGAGAGGCGACGTCTCTCCTCACTCGGCCGGAACCGGTTGCCTTGCTAGCAACCGATATCACTACCGGGGAGCATGCGTTAGTCGCCGATTCTCGTGCTACGTACGAGGATTATGCCGCCCAGCTGGTACTACCATTAGACCAGCCTAGCCACGTGCACTTAGATTGCGTATGCGCAGCCCGTACACCGTCGGCAAGTGATCCGGTCAGCTCGCCACTAATTTCCGAGGACTCGACGGCGTGGTCAAGACTTGAGGAGCTTGACCCGCTCACGAGAGAGGACTTCGCTTGGATGCCTCTACCCTCAACTGGAACCTAAGGCCGCATTGCAACGCCTTGATGGCAAATCTACGCTCCTATTTGCAAGCTACAGTACCAGCTCCGTTGACGGACGACGAGGTAGCGGTTGTCGATCTCCGCTCCTATCTTGCGAAGATTGACCGCGAGTACGCCACCCAAAGGTACGCCGAAACTGACGCCCCTTTGCTCTACATCCGCATTCAAATCGGAAAGGCAACCTGTAGTGCCTCGATTGATTGCGGAGCGTCTCGCAACTTTATGAGCCAAGCCTTTACAGCCCGCGTGTTCGAAGGAAGATGCAACCTACGCAAGTTACACTCGCGGACGGCCGCACGCAAAAGTCAATTGATCGATGCGTTGACGGTGTTTAGGTATACTTTGCGCCACTTGCGTGCGAGCCGGTGTCTTTCGACATCCTCGATACCAAGTTTGACATGATTCAAGGCATGCCTTGGTTGCGTAGCGCCAATCATCCGGTGAACTTTCATGACCGGACCGTTCACATCCGTGATCGGAACGGAGTGTTAGTCCCATGTACAGTCGCGACCCCTCACACTTCGATTGCTTGTCACGTGGTTTCCGTTGCGAGAATTCGCGACGCCATAGCTCGGAATGACGTCGAGGAGATGGGCCTTGTATTCTTGCATGCTCTCCCCTCACCTGACGGACCGGCCGCACTGCCGGACCCACGCATTTCTCGCCTCTTGGACGATTATGGAGACGTCTTTGAGGCTCCCACCGGAACGGTTCCGGATTGGCCCATACATCACGGGATCACTCTCGAGACTGGCGCCGTCCCTCCGCGTGGATGCATTTACCGCATGAGCGAAGAGGAACTCGAAGTGCTTCGCGCACAACTCGACGACCTCCTTGACAAGGACTGGATTCGCCCTAGTTGTTCACCTTACGCTGCCCCTGTTCTCTTCGTCCGGAAGAAGAACAAAGATCTACGGTTATGCATCGATTATAGAAAACTTAACGCACAAACCATAAAGAACGCCGGCCCTCTCCCTCGGATTGATGATCTCCTTGAGCGGTTAGGCGGCGCGACGTACTTCTCGAAGTTGGACTTGAAGTTGGGTTTCCACCAGATTGAAATCCAGCCTCAAGATCGGTACAAAACCGCGTTCAAGACGCGGTACAGGCACTTTGCATGGGTTGTCATGCCATTTGGCCTCACCAATGCCCCTGCGACTTTCCAAGCGGCTACGACGACTCAGTTTCACGACTTGCTCGATCGCAGCGTCCTCATCTACCTCGATGATATCTTGGTTTATAGTAGGACGTTGGACGAGCACATCATACACCTTCGCACTGTTTTGCATCGCTTGCGACTAGCCAAATACAAAGCGAATCTCGACAAGTGCGAGTTCGCCAAGCAGGAGCTTGAGTACTTGGGTCACTATGTCACGCCGAAAGGCATTCGTCCCTTAGCGGACAAAATCCAAGCCATCGTGGATTGGCCAGAACCCCGTTGCACAACAGACGTACGCTCTTTCATGGGTTTGGCTGGATATTATCGACGATTCGTCGAGTCATACTCGAAAGTGGCCGCTCCTTTGTCGAGACTTCAGTCCCCAAAGGTGCCCTTCGAGTTCGACGACGCAGCCCGTGGCGCGTTCACTACGTTGAAGGCAGCAATGCAATACGACCCCACCCTTCCCACCCAAGTAACTACGGACGCTTCGGGATACGATATTGGTGCGGTGTTGGAACAGTGTCACGAGGACGGTTGGCATCCGGTCGAGTATTTCTCCCAAAAGGTGCCTCTCGTCAACACTCTCGACGACGCTAGAAAGAAAAAGCTACTCACGTTCGTCACCGTTCTCAAACGATGGCGCCACTTTCTTCTCGGTCGTCGGCGTTTTAAATGGAATACGAACAACAATCCATTGACCTTTTATAAAACGCAGGATACGGTCACTAGCACGATCGATCGATGGATGTATTACATCGACCGGTTCGACTTTGACCCGTGCCACATTCCCGGTCCCGCCAATCGAGCTGCGGACGCCCTCTCACTACGGCCCGATTTTTGTGCCATTGTGACCACGGCATTCGACCTCGATGACGATGTGCAGCCGCATTTCGTCAAAGGCTACAAGTCCGATCCGACTTACTCTACGCTTTACGCGGAGCTTTCATCGGATCACCCGCCGGCTAGCCATTATCGGATTTCTGACGGGTTCCTTCTCCTTCACACGAGAGGAAAGGACTTATTAGTTGTGCCCCAAGATCGCATCTTACGGACTCGACTTCTCGGCGAATTCCACGACGCACGCCTTTTGGCACACCTTGGCGTAAACCTCACTTTAGCACGCCTTCGCCAGCGTTTTCACTGGCCCGACGTCCTTCAAGACGTCACGAGGTACATTGAGTCATATGCATTTTCCACCGTAACAAGGGTCGATCTCGAGTCCCCTTCGGTGAACTGAAACCGTTGCCGATTCCTCGGGCACCGCGCCTCTCCATTGCTATGGGCGTGACAGGCCCGTTCCCCCGCGATCGCCTCAGCTATGACGGTATTCTCACGGTCGTTGACCATTTGAGCAAGTATGCTTGCTTTCTTCCTTGCAAGTATCATGCTACAGCGCCCAAGCTCGCACGACTCTTGCACACCGGTTGGATTACCAACCAGGGTGTTCCGGAAGACATAGTGAGCGACCGAGATACTCGCTTCATGTCGGCCTTTTGGACTTCCCTTATGGCTGAGTCCGGTACGACAATGAAGCAGAGCTCGGCTCGACACCCGCAGACGGATGGCCAAACGGAGCGAGCACACCAGACCGCTCAGATGATGTTGTGTACGCTCATCCGCCCCGACCAGAAAGATTGGGTTGACCGGCTTCCCGACATCGAGTTCGCCTAACACTTCGGTGCACCCGACGATCTGCGTCACACCATTCAAGTTACATCATGGTGGAGAGAAAGCACGGATCTTCGCTGATCTCCTTCTACCATGGGCCGCCGACATAGACGTCCCTTGCTCTCCCGCCTCCGTTCGGAAGTATCGGGACTTGCTGATCAAAGCCTGCACAAATATGCAAAAGGCCCTCCGCATGCAACAACAAGCTAACCGACATCGACTTCCATGTCCTTTCCGCGAGGGAGACCTTGTTTGGGTCCTCTCCGAGGAATTTGCGCTCGAGCAGGACGTTTCGTGCAAACTCCTTCCGAAATGGTTCGGACCATGGGAAGTTGCTATGTTGTTGGAGACGACCCCGTTGGTCCTTCCTTTGTGGTCAACATTCCACCGCACCTTCCAATGCATTGGGTCTTCCACGCGTCGAAGCTGGCCATCTACACGCCACCTTCCGCTGACGAGTTTCCCGGTCGACGATCACAGGATCCGCCTTTTATGGACGGACATCAGGAAGTCGACCGAGTCATCACGCACCGCAAGTATGGCAWCAAGCCAATGCAGTTCAAAGTCACATTCAAGCAATGTGCGCCTGACGACACTCGGTGGATCTCTAGTGCAGACTTGCAGACTTCTGCACCCCTTATCTTCGCCGACTATGAGAAGCGACGCCTTGCCAAGGAAGCAGCTCATCCCGCCCGACCCACCCCGGTATCGGACAGACAACTCCGCCCTCGCAGGTAGCTCGGTCTTTTACAAGGGGGAGTGTGTTACATCTTCGCCAAGGGGACACAGTAGGGCCTAAAGGCCCAGACTTGGGGGTACAGCAGGCCGAAAGGCCGCATTTTGGACCAGACCCGACGGGCAGGGCCAAACGACATTACCGTTTGGGCCTCGCGGCGCTCTTGAGGCTGCCGCCCGCCGGTCTGATCTGAACCGACGATCTCAACGCACAGCCAGGCCTCGCAGCATTGAGGCCGGCCTCGTTTCCACCGGTACTAAAGACCGGTCCAGCCTCATTGTGAAGGATCGAGCAACTGGACGCTGAGAGAGCGCCAGTTCGTTTCGGTTCTACAGCAGGAGCACCAGCGCTACTCTTAGCGCAGCATAGAGGAGCAGCAGTAGCGCCGACTTCGGCTTCAGGCAGTTACGGTAAACCAGGTACTCGGGGGTGAGGTCGTCTCCTCCCTCCACTGTCCCTGGTTCCTCTCCTCCTCACCTCTCTCCTCCGCTGTTCTCTTCTCCTTCTTCTTCTTCTTCTTCTTCTTCAGACTTCTTCTTCTTCAGATTGGAGACTTGATACTAGTTGGACAGAGATCAGTGTTGGATTTCGGTGGTAGGAGGCTGTGGTACTTACCGGATTCGAGACTTGGAGATTGTTGGGGTTGATATTCGGCGGCATCACAGATTGGACACCGGTTACATTAGGACTTTGTATCTCCGACATTGGTGACTTATTGTCCACGACATTTTGATCTTGTTCGATGACATTTTGGACTACCATATCGGTGACCTACTGGATTCTATCTCGGTGACATCTGGCGCTGCCTACATCTCCCACCTCCTTCGTCTCTTCTCTCACCTTTCATCTGTGTATGGTTGTACGGGGCCTGAGCATCGTCTACGATTGGCTCAGACCCCACCATCTCACGATTGTTTGTGTGTGGAGTGGTATCTGTGCGAGTCAGTCTATGTGAGTCAGTCCATTTATCAGACTTCCGCTGCATACATGCTCATCCTATATTGGTTGATCTCTTGGTTCTGCCCATACTTGTTGAAGTACTCACAAGTATGCAACATGAAGTCACAGTGGGTCCCCTACCGGGCCTGCACGTTGTGGACCGACGACCCAGCGTATGCCGGCTCTGCACTTCCTGCTGTGTGGCCCACAGACAGCGCAATCAGGGCTCGAACTTGGGTCTATTTACCGACAGCTCCTGGGTGTACCATTCAGCCACAGCTTGAAGTTTGTTCCGTCTTTCCCATCGGATGTTCATTTATTGCATTTGTCACATTCCTTTCCCCTGATTTTTTCCGTTTTCCTACGCACATGGGTAGTATGCTCATCATCATGAAGCAAAGGTTCACAGATCGAACACTGGCAAAGAGAGGATACTATATCACAGATAGAACACCCCCTCCCTGCTTTGCGAGAGAAAGGATAGTACGAAATTTGACATCTTGCTTTTTTGCCCCGGTTGTCTTAAGGAGAAATTCGTGATTTCTACATATCCCTGACCCACCAACCTCTGGAATTTTAAATACGCGGAATCCTGCATTTTCCCCAGCAGGATAAACGAAACAAAAATTATAATTGCACACACCGAAATACCATAAGCTTGTCTAGAGTGCAGTGAAACAACCTCGTCTACATGAAATGAAATACAATTCTCTTTTGCGTTCTCAAAAAAAAAAAAAAAAAAAAAAGAAGCAAGACAGTCGGCTCTGTTGGGGACCTTCCATTACGGCTGAACAACCCTGAGACATTACGGCTGAAGAACCCTGAGACCTCGGCAGTGATTGCTTTCTCTCAATAAAGGGTTTAGCACTGCTCCACCTCTGTAAGTGTGTGCATCCTCCAAACAGCTGCCTGAAAATCCTGTGCAATGCGAGAACTGAATTGCTACTCATATAGAGTGAGCTGATGGCAATGACAATTGCTTCCGTCCGGGAAGGATTGGCCTTTCTCCCTCTTGGCTTTCAACTCTGTCGACTGAGACATTGCTTCCTTTTTCAGGAAGGATTAACCATTGCTCCCCCTCAGTGCTCCCATCTCCTTGCTGTATTTGATGACACCTGTGCTTGACTGCTGCTACCGGTGCTGTGAACTGTGCGGTCCCTGCCTGTTGCCCCTTGTCCTTGGAGTTGCCTCTGCTGGCATCTTTTCCTTCCTATAACCCCGAGCTTCCTTCTGCTGACTGTAGCCACTACTGGTTAACCGGGACACCCCCCGTTTCAACCCCTGACTAACGGGCCCAGAACTGAAATTAGGGTTTGGGGGACAAAAAAATTCAACTTTGTGTTTTTGATTTATCGTTTTTTGCCTGTTTGGTTTCAGGTCAAGGTTACTGTGTGTCAAATCTGGTGTCTTTTGGACCGTTTAAAATTCCTCTGTTCACATCTCTGAAATTTGAAATTTCTGAAAATTTCTGAGATACGGGTTGGGCAAATTTTTGACAAATATTGCATGAAAGTGCACCTTTGCCTGGAAGTTTTATGCTGCTTTCTTTTCTTCTTCTTCTTCTTTTTCTTCTTCCTCCTATTTTTCTTCTTCTTCTTTTCTTTTTTCTTGCTGTTAGTGAGAGCTTTGGGTTTTCTCATAAATTGGATGACAAATTTCTGAAAATCCGGGCCTCCATTAACCACCTCTCACTGCAGACTGATACTGCTGGTGCTGACTGCGCCGCGGACTGGCAGCTCTTCCTTGCGGGGAGTTCCTATGCGATCCGTTGCTTCGGTTTTCCATTTGAATTTTATTATATATGTTATGTCTCTAGCGTACCAAATTTGCCCGATCCCAGGAGTGACTCGGTAAATTTGTCCCTCACTTCCTCACGTCTATCTGGCCATTCCGGATTTCTCTTGCAGCATTTGTCAAGTCCGAGATATCATCGTTCGAACTGACCAGCCCCAGGAAAATTCAGAGTTATTTTCACTCATCTCATTCCATCGGAACTCTAACTCAGGTCTGTATTTCCACAGTTCGTGGATCTACCGACAGAGCTAGGCCATTTGGTTCTGTGATGTGTTTTCTGTTCCCACAGTTGTATCGATCCTTCCCATGCCTGCAGTGCTGGCGTTTGCATTTGCTAGTTGTTTCATGGCATCTTCTTTTCCATATTATCCACATGCGAGGCAGGCACCCCGATAAGCCCCTCAAGGGGCCCTCTTTGCAGCATAGTCGACCGCCCTAAGTGAAGGCAGGCTCGACAGGCCCTCTCGGCCTCTTTTCCAGGCCCCACGCAACTGAAGGAAATTCAGTCAGTTGACAGCGCCAGTTGGTTGAAAGAATCCAGGCCCTGGGCCGCCTATGTGAATGTATGGAAAGCAGGCCCTGGGCTGGATACGAGTACTGGGCTAGACACAGGCCAAGGGCAGTTAGGCGCACGCAACCACCACAGGCACAAGGCCTGCATTGCGTGGACTGGGCCTCAGGCTATAGGGACTGCTGGAAGCTTCCTGGGACTGGACGCAGGCAGGCCACTTCGATATAGCAAAGGGCCTGCCTCCTCATTCGGCATTCGGGTGCTGGTTGCATGCTGCGCAAGCGCTGCTGCGCTATTTGCTGGCTGGCGCCTACGCTCTCACGGGCGAGCAGGGAAGGAGCACACAGCCATAGCCGAGCTGCGCTGCTGTAAGCTGGGTGAGGCGCAGGGTGGTCCTTGGGTGCTAGTGGCATCTGTGCGTTGGGGAAGAGGTTGTGAGTGTGGCGAGAGACATACCTGGTGCTGGAAGCGTGCGACATTGGTTGCCATATGTTCGTACTACGGGAAAGCTGTTGACGTCATCTTTCGGCATCGTAGTGTAGGCTAGATAGGATCTGCCACATGTAGTCTGGGCGCCGAGCGCCAGATAGGATATCAACTCTGGTTCTTCGTTGATGATGATGATGGGACTATTTCAGCATTGTCAATTATGTGTTCTTATTTGGTGAATCTCGTGATGCAATTTTGCTGTTGGTTCGAGGTCAAGTCTATCTGGACTCATATGTATGATGCTGTTTGATTGTTGAAGTTCGCTATTGCTCATCTTCCTTGCAATTTGGTATCAGAGCTGTGGTTCGATTGCGCTCATCTGGCGCTTGTCTTCTGCCTTATTCGGTACATACATGCGGTCTGCTGGGCGAGTTTGGTCGTAACTGGTGTGTAGCGAGGAGGGTGGAGACGAGTGGTAGTCGACCCAGGAGGTGAGGGGTATCGCCTGGAAGGCTACGTGGTGTGTATATTGGGTGTTTACAGTGTGATGAGAACTACCTGGTGGTTGATTGATGCTGAGGTGGAACGGCGAGATAATGCTGGTTGTGTCGATGCAGTGAATGCTCGTTGTGCCGATGCAGTGACCGATCATCGCAATCATCATCAGGTCATCTGGTGAGAATATCTGTGGTTGGGGGCAGCAATATTGAGGTACGTTGCTCTTAACCTTATCTACCCTCTTTGACACTTCTTACCGTGAGGTTGTGTGTCCCATCTTGAGAGTCCTCTCATGTGAGGAGTCGAGTGCGCTCAACCTTGAGAGTCGGCATACTTCTTGTGGAGCATCTGGAAGGAGAGGGCGTTGCTTTCCGAAGGGCCGTGGACGAAGCACTGGGTCACGGTCACCATGCCAACCCACTGGGAGTAGAGCACACATGCTTTGCTGCTTAGTCCTTGTCTGCTTGCTGCACTCATAGGTGGGTATTGTTGGGCAGGCCAGCCCTACAGGAAAGACGAGAACCCGACGTCTGTAAATAAACACGGGTAGGGGATATCACTGGTTGTGATCGTCGTCCTGCTGCGACGTGAAATGATTTGTGATGTCACTTGGGGTTGAACATTAAAATGCCTCTTGATCAGCCAATGATGTAAGGCTCGCCGCACGCCGAGGGTAAATATACGTGCAAGGCTGGCCAGCTCAACAACTACTCGGGGAACTGAGGTGGGCCGTGTGCACACCTTTTGTCACGAATGCTACCGGATTGCTCAGGAACGCTAACGTCAAGTGACAATCAAGTGGGGATTGGGGAGCCAGGATGCAGCGGAGAGGGGCAGACATAGAGGAGTTAGAATCGATGGACCTGACGAACATGGATGCTGATTTGAGGGTAGTTAGGAAAGCCCTGCTAGGAGTAATAGAGATGCAGGAGCATCAGACTACCATCCTTCAGGACATCCAACAGAGCCTAGCCATCCTGGCAGGACGTTCTCAGGCGGTACCATCACCGCCTGGGCATGGTGCCTGGCCCGTGGCATATCCTCCTCTTTCTGTCCCACCGGTGACAGGGGTATCCCCATATGTAGCCCCATCAACGGTCGCTATCGTTTCCCTGGGCATGCGGCTTACAGGAGGGTGTTCAACAGGTCCTAGTGTACAAGTTCCAGTATAGTCAATGGTCACCCAGACTCCGTCGAAGGTTGCCATTAGTGGGAAACCAGTTGTCTTACAGCCTGTGCAGCCGCAGGGGTCTCAACCCCAGCAGCCACAGGTACAGCAAGCTGTTCCCCAGAGTCCACAGCCTGGACAGCTGCAGGGACAACCGCAATGGGTTCCAAAGACCGCCATAGCCGCGCCTAAGCCTTTTACAGGCGACAAGTGAGGCAAAGACCTTGACACGTGGTTGAGGTCTGTGCCGGCTAATGTCAGGTGTAAACTTACCTTGCCGCATGAGGAAGTGCTTGTGGCTGCCTCCTACCTGGAGGGTAGTGCAGCAAGATGGTTGAGCCGTTTGGTGCAGCTGCAGGGATATGGTCATGACTTCCGCGCTTGGGCAGCCAGCCAAAAGCTGGTTGACTTTCTCAAGTTAGTGGAGGAAAGGTGGCATGATCCTCAGGAGGCCCAAAAGGCCACTAACGCGATCCTAACTTTGAGCGCTCGATCGTTCAATTCAGTTAGGGAAGCCACAAACGCAGTAGAGCGTCTGATCTGTGTCCCGAGGGTTCACTATGACCCGCAAGTCTTACTAACAACTTACCTGAGGTGCGTGCCGATGCCAATCAGGAATCAGTTGGAAGTTCTCGTGCGCCCCCCTCCTTGGGCTGGTCGCCGATTATTCTGTCGACGGCTCCGACCTTCAGACGCATCGGCGGCTCCCAATACCTTATACCGTCGATACCCGTCCTGCTAGTGGTTCCGCTGGTGCCGCCATTTTATCTAGGCCCACGCGGTCCCTAACACTTCGGCCCGCCTGCACTGCGTCTTTTTCCCTTGGTCTCACGCGGTTCCTGGTACTTCGCCCTGCCGGCACCACGTCGTCCCTTGGTCCCGCGTGGTCCCCGACACTTTGTCCTGCCGGTACCGCCCCGTCCTTCGATCCCATGTGGTCCCCACTACTTCTGCCCCACCTGTACCACGTCTTTCCTTGGCGCTCCTAACATCCTTCCGCCTTACGGCGATCTCCGCTCCCCGTTCCTCTCGCGTCCTGCACGTTGTTCTGGTCCGGTTGCCGGCTCCCATCCAGCCGACGGCCTCCTTGGCCCTCTTACCGCCATGTCACATCAGCACCTTGCGCCCTGTCCCTTCCTACTTCCTTCCATCCCTTGCTGCGCACCTCCTATGCTACTACCGACTTCTCGGCGGCCCTTCTCCGTCCTTGGGGAAAGTGTCGCCCCTGCTATTCTCTCACAGTCCTTTGCCGCTTCCTCCTTAGACAGTCCCTTTCTAGTTTGGCAGTCCTGACGACTCTGGGCAGCCTCTAGCTTCCTACTGTCTGTGCCCATGCTTCTAATCTTTCTAGCATTCCTGCCTCCAGTTTTCTCTGTCGTGCACAAATTGGTCATATACAGTCTCTCGAGTGACGGGAAATCATTCGGGACTCACCAGTCCCGACATATTCCCCCCACTCATTCGTGATGTCCTCAGCGCGCACCAATCCATGGTCAGTAGGAATTTTGGAGTGATAGACAGACAGGGAAGAGGAGTGGGGTGGGATGAGTAGTTAGCTTGCCAAGGTTCTTTTTGTCTTTCCCACTCTTTTCTCAGGTCCTTCTTTAAGTTTCCGCGCCTTGGGGCGGGGGAGGGTATGGGGGGGGTCAAGGTTTTGTTTCGGGTTTCCTTTGGATGGCGTAACGTTCCCAAGCTCAATAATGTCTTTGTAACGAGCGCGTAACACTCTTTGTGCATCAACGTCCGTCTCACAGCTGTATCTCTTTCTCACTGGGACTCCCAAATACCTAAGAACTTCCCAACAACCTCCGGTATCGTCCCAAAAAAGAGAGGACGACAAGCCCATTACCCTCCCCAGGGACCGGGGTAAGAGGAAGATTTTGGCGGCGAATGTCACAAGGATCATCCGCCATGGCTAACAACACGTCAAGGGTTTTAAGCAGCTCAGTGTCTCTTTCTTTCTTTCTTTCCTCATCAAATTGTCTAGCATTGCCCTTTGGGGAGGTCCGTCAACAGGCATTTCTTGCACTAGTGTTTCATTGTATGTTATTTTTCGCTTTTGACAATGTCTTGAAGGCCGCATTCGTAATCTCAAATCGATCTTCCCATTTCATTGAGAAAACATTCTCGAGCAGAAATCATTTTGGTTTCGTCTCATTCATTACTCTTAGGACATCCACACCTTTTCAGTACGATTTTTCGTCTCCCCGAAGCTCAGACATAGCCAAATCCACATGCATTCTTCCCGGGTCATTCCTCCCGGCCTTTCTCAGGTCCTGCCAATTCCGCATGCATATCCTCCTCTGCCCTTTCTTGCCCTTTACTTAATTGACTCTCCATGTGCAATGCTTGGTTCACCCCTTATACGAGCCAATTACACAGCCAACTCTCAGTCTGCCAGTTCTTTTCTCAGGTCCACGCAGAATCAATCACACCACTCCTTTCCTTCCTGGCTATCTTGCCAAGCCATTTTTCTCAAGTTCCCTTTTGTCCCGGCCTCTTGTCAGGCCCCCCCTTTTCTCAGGCCCATGCAAACTAATTACGAATCTTTTTCTTTTCTGGGCGTCTTGCCAGACCCCTTTTCTCAAGCCCATGCAAAACCAATTACAGGTCTTTTTCCATGTGTATTTATTGGTAGATGGCGCACCTTCCCCCCACTCAAAACGCGATGTCCCCATTGCGCGACTGGTTCTCAATCGGAGGTACATAGACCTTTGGCCCGCCAACCGCAAGTCCAGAACACAAACCCATCCGCTTCACAAAAGGAGGAGTGATCAGTTTCTCCCCAGCGAAGGACGCCTCATCCTTCTACTCGGTTCGACCTTTATTTTCTCACGTGGCGAGCACCAATACTGAGGTTCCTCCCCTCGTCTGTCAGGTAGGTCCAATCCAAGCCTGTCAGGGCCTCGTCTAGCCGTAAGAGTGTTTCTCGCGAATCGTTCCTCCCGAGTGGTAATTTTCTGGATTCCGGCCTCTTCCTTTGAAGAGAGTTGGGGCTCTCGGTCAGTTCGCGAGTGCAGTTACGAAGACCTCGCAATTAGTCCCGAAACGGTTGTAATGTTCCGGCAGGGCAGTGTCAATGCCCCGTGGTGGTGGCGGACTCCACCCTGTACCTCGCCGACCTCTCCCCTTGGACAGTGCCGCCCAACTTAGTGCGGGCAGCCGTGGTCCGACCCAAACGGCCATGCCACCCCTCTATGACGTGGCGTGTGGTTGGAGAGTAGCAAAATAGACTAGATGAGAATGACTTTCCTGCCCATTTGGCTCTCTCGCCCTTTGACGTTTAGGCGTTCAACAGGAGGCGCAGTTGGAACTCCCCGACTAGAGCTCATTGTCGGAGGTGGTTCCGGACGTCCCACACCGATCCAAGTGGTAGGTTCCTTAGTCCTTTAACCCTCACCCTCTCGAAGACGAACAGGTCGCGATGAGACTTTTTCACTCAAAGGGATAGAGGTCCTTGGGGTTGCAGTGCATGCACCGGTATCCCCCTCTTGTTGAGGCCAAAGACTAGAAAAAAAAAAAGAAATTCCATTTCAAAGCTCTTTCCAAGTCCATTTCCAGTTGCCTATGGTCCCTTGTTTATGCAATGCAATTTCCAATACTCAATCCAATTTCAATGCTCAGTCTCATTCCCATGCTCAATCTCAGTCCAGTGCTCATTCTCAATCCAATGCTCAATGCAATCTCTTCCCAGACCGAGTCCAATATCTCATCCGGTGTTGTTTCCAAGGCTCAGCTCTTCCGATGTCTTTTCCAAGGCTCACCTATTCGAATGTCTTTTCCAAAGCTCCGCACTTTAATATTTTTTCAGAGGCTCAACTCTTCCAATGTCATGCATCTCAAGCAGCCATGCAAGGGGACCCCAGTGCCAATTCCAAAGAATGACCCTTGTCAGGGGCCATTCCAAACAACCTTGTTAGGGTCGTTTTTTCCATTTCCAAGTTGACCAGCCTCGTTAGGGTCATTCTTATCCATTGCAATCAGGCAGTCTGGTTAGGGCCATCCTCAGCCGATGCTCTAAATCAGGCATCGGATCTAATAACCTCAACAGAGGACATGGCTCAGTAGAGGTTCTCCCCAACTGACTGGTGGGCAATCAAAAACCGTTTCACTTAGCTACATTCTTTTTTTTCTTTTTTCATTTTCAACAATCAATATAATTCATTACGAAAGGTCACATTGAGGCTGGGGACCTCACAATTCTACACGGATTACTGACAGCATTAGCCGGCTTATCTTACACAGCCTTACAGGCATTTGCCTGTGGAAGGTCACAAGTGCCTTCCAGAACTAAACGGACACTAGTGCCTGGGCTAAGATAAAACTGCTAACTGCAGATTCTACTGTTCTTCGCATTTTTATGTATTGAAAATCACCTGAACTACGTAAAAGTCTCTTAACTGAAGTTGCAAGTTAAACCACCAATACCTTTCCCATATCTCGGCCGCTGGTGGTGTCGAAGGCCCGAAAGAAAGAGTGGGCCGCCAATTCGATTTATCAACGGCGGACCTCCCCCACTTGGCTAACGAGGCCTAACGCGTTACCTGGCGCGTCTTAGATTTCAAGCGGGGAACTGTACTGGTGGTTTAAGAACATCTTGACTGGTCCTATGATCCACAGGTCCTACCTAACCACTCCCCCCAAGGGGGAAAACCGGGTCCAGCGTCACAAGAAAGGTACGGTAACTCAGTACAGCCTCCAAATTGAAAAAAAACACTCTTCCAAGTCACAACTTCTACTCTTTTTCAGAAACCTGAAAATTTATGAACTGAAGTTGTAGCTTGAAAGCACCTAGAAAAAAAACAGTCTGTGCCTGTCTCACTCGGTATAAAGGGTTAACCTTTCTACAAATTCCTAAGGACTAGAAGCAGCGTCCAACGTCCCTCACCATTCCCTGACATTATATTATCAACAGAGTGCATGACATCTTCTCACCCTTTTGAGGAAGTTCTAGCTTAATTAGTAGACGGATAAGAGCTTCAACGAGTAAAACATCATGGAACTTTTCTGTTTAAGTGTAATGACCCGTCATAACACAGATTGAGAACACTGCTGATTTCAAAAGTTCTGCTGATGGAATGGATGCATTGCTGAGATTCCCGCATTCTGATGTGTTTTCTAGGTCTGTTTGTGTGTGCGTGCTTGTGACCTGCGTGCCTGTCTGAGTGTTTGTCGATACGAGTGTATGTGTGACCCGCAAGGGTACTTGCTTGTTTGGCAGGCCCGTAGGGCCGGTACTTACCTGTGGCTGTGGCATTGAGGGTTGTAGCAGGGGAAAAACTCAAGTGGCGAAGCTAGCGGCCCCGCGGCCTTGGGATAGCGGAAAAACACTCAAGTAGGCAGGTAGGCCGAAACTGCACCCCACTTCAGTTGGCGTGGGGGGGGTACTGGAGACCGAGCAGAAGAAGACAAAGTTGGCATTTTTAGAGTCCAGTAGCGGTAGGGTAGGTCAAGGCCGGTACCAATCCAACCAGTCTGAGTCTAGAGCCTTTACGGGCAATATCAGGGTCTGCAATGATGTTTCTCTCCGAAACGGAGGAAGTACCGGTTGCTTGGGGAGGCCGAGCGGCCTGGAAGTCACCGCCCAGGAGGCAAGTAGGCCGCTATATCAAGAAGTCGAGCAGAGAGCCCAGCCTCATTCTTCAGTGTGCAAGTTTGGCGACACGCTGCTGGAGCGCTGGCTGGAGTGGCGCTGGGTACTACAGCGCTGCTGGAAGGAAGGAGTCGGGAGCTTCCACCTTGGCTATGGTGGAGCTCTACCGGTAGGAGGAGGAGGGAGAAGGGGACCAAGGAGGAGAGTGGCGAGGCACTTACCTGGCTATGGTAGAAACCATCTTCATCTCCTTGCTAGGCGCTGCATCAGGAAGCCCCCCATTGGGGTAGTGCCGCATCAAGGAAGCTCGGGAGAGAGTCAGGCATGGTGGCTGAGTGGGCAGCGGCATAGCTGCATGGTGATGACCTTGAAGTGGGGCAGCGGCATAGCTGCTTTGGGTTGTCCTTTGGACAGGAGGCTGAAGCCTCAATAGTCCGCCATAGCCTCGGCCTGAATGTACAAGAAGAGGAAGGGTGGCCATGGCTATGGTGGACCTCATGGTGTGCCTGCAGTAGAAGTGGGATTCGGACATTGATTCTGGTTCAGTCATTCAACATTATTATTGTTATTTCTTGTTTGAATAAGAGGGGGGAGATAAGGAGGAAGGGATGGGTTGGCGAAGAAGAAGAGCCTTGACATCGGTCTATGCTGGAGTACATCATCATCTTCTTCTTTCTCACTTCTTCTTCTTCTTCTTTCCCTCTCTTTCCTCTCAAGTTCATTCATTTCTTTTTGCAATTGGATGGCATTGTACTTTCAGATGAATGTTTACTTCGAATTTGGCCAGGATCGTAACATTGGTATCAAAGCGGATTCTACTTGCTGGCGAGAGTTGACTTTGCTGCCATAACCCTAACCCTAGTGGTAAGGGCTAACCACTTAGGGTTAGGGCTGGAAGTTAGGGTTAAGTGGGGCAGCGTGGTGAAGGGAAGTTGCTCCCACCTGGCAGGGCCGTGTAGGGTCGACACTAGACCCSGCCAGGTTGTTTGAGTGCATGTTTGTGGTGGCGAGACACAAGGTGGGACTTCGTGATGCAATTTGAGAGAGGCGACAGTGAAGGGCACCTACAACTTGAATCTGGACTTCAAGGAAGACGAGGAGTGACTTTAGGGCTCCCCTCAAGTCAGGCGAGCTTGAGGGTGGCAGCCATATCTGCACCTACAAACTGCAAGTTGCTGCTTTGATCTTCAACGTCGACGGGGGATCCGGCTTTGTACTTTGGGGTAGATGTTGACCCTCCTAGAGGATAGGACACTAGTGTAGAGGATGCTAATTGGGTCAGGAGGACTATGTGAGAGGGGGGTGAGTTCTTTCATCTCAAGAACCCGGCCACTTAGGTAAGTGTCGTGCCACCAAGATGCCCATGTGTGTGTGTGCATGGAATTGACCTTGGGGTCTTCTGGGTTTTTCTTCCATCCTCCATAGTCTTGATTGTGTGTGAGGTGTGTGAACTACCTACTCGCCTGACGAGTGAATGAATGGAGTATCTTGTTTGCCATGCGATATCTTTATACAGTGCTTTAATTATTTCATTCTGAACGGTTGTAGTTTGTAGGTTCTTTCTGGGGCAAAATTTCGTTTTTCAATTCGGTAGGGACAGAGTAGGTCTTTGTGGAACTCTTGTTGGTTGGGACCCGGTTCTGACTCCACTGGGACCATTTGGGACTCAGCGGGACCGGGCCCAAACAAGAAGGGCCCCTCAGGCCAAATTTGTTGACGTCAGTTACCTTGCTCTATCTGATTGGGACTCGGACTTTATGCTTTCGGACCAGGACACTCGCCGAGGAGGGGATCTCCGCTGGGACGTTTTATCAGACTTTACCGCACGATCCGCCGCCTGACTTGCACCTTGGACACCACTCAATTCTCTCTTGCATTTCGCTGTACATCTTGAATCTCATTTGCTGTGTTTTCACGGAGCTGAGGTCGGCTAGGCTTGAGAGGACCTCATACGTAGTCGGTCCAGACTGTGTGGCTGGATCGGATCTCTCTGATCTTTTCTTTTTTTGTTTTGACTGCTCTCCAGTCCAAATGAATTGCCGCTCCGGCTAGGAGTTCTACCTTCTCTTCTTATTGATTTCAAGTTGTTTCTTTGACTTGGTTCGTTAAATGCCTACGTCTACACGATCACAAACAAGAGAGAGAGAGAGAGAAGAGAGAAGCTTCGAAGAGTTGCTCTTGAGGGAGTGAGGAGAGGGAAGAGGAGTGTTCGTCCCAGAACTGTGAGGAAGTACGGACCCCTCTTGAGAGACTTGCTAACGCCCTCATCCTCCACTATGGCATCTGCAGCAGAATGGAAGCTGCAAATGGTCGCTGCCCCCGAGACTCTTCTATGAGAAAGCATTGAAGAGGGAAGAGGAGGAGAAGGAGAAGGAGAGGGAGGAGAAGGTAAAGGCTCATGAAGCCATTTTCTGTACCTCGCCTGCCCTAACCGATGTGGAGGTGCAAAAGAAAATCGTTCCACTCCTCCGGGCTTTGGTAGAAGTCCGGGCTGTTGAGGACCTTACTGGCCAACTCGCCAAAGTGTTCGACGAACTCAAGAAGTTGCGAGAAAACATGGCCCTAATGGCGCAGCAGCACCGTGACCAGCTGCAACAGTTCGCTAATGTGCAGCCAGCCCAAAACTATCCTTCCCGCCTGCTTACCCTGCTTCTAGTGCTGCGTGTCTGTCCGTTCTTGCCCCTCTGAATGTGTCTTCTTCTACTTCTTCTTCTTCTTTGAGTGTGACTAACAACCTATATGGATCTGCGGCAGGTCCACACCACGCTGCTGCTGCTGCTGCTGCTGCAGCAAGTAGTAGTGCAGGGCATTCTGGAACTGTTGCAGTTCCGAGTTCGGACCCAGCAGCCGGTGGTCCAAGCTGCAGCTTTCCTTACATCGATAGAAAGGCGGCACAAATTTCGTCTAAGTATGACGGAAAGGACGACATCGAATCTTGGATCAGCTCCATGCAATCCTACTTCGATGTGCTGGGGACACTCCCAGTTACTCAGTCGTCGGTCCTAGGGACCAATGTGGAACCCGCCGTAAGAGGATTTTTGGAAATCCAAGCTGTACAAGCAGGCTATAAGAGAATAGA
This sequence comes from Chara braunii, assembly GCA_003427395.1. Taxonomy (NCBI): domain Eukaryota; kingdom Viridiplantae; phylum Streptophyta; class Charophyceae; order Charales; family Characeae; genus Chara; species Chara braunii. Next base: position 204,117 of record BFEA01000547.1, on the reverse strand, counting down.
CCTGAACAAATGGTTAATGGCTACGCCTGTAGCTACACTCGAGGAACTCTTGATCAAACAGTATGTTGATCCACATGCTGCAGCCGAAGCTAGACTCAAGCTTGACAAGCTCAAGCACAGCAAGTGGACCGGCACCATGTATAGTCTGCAACAGTATGTTAGTAAACTTTTTGCTACCCCTAACCTAAAAATGACTGCGCAGTCTTGCTTGGATGTGATAAACGGCACGGTCCCCTCTACTATAACACATCGCCTGGGGCTCGGACTCAGCGCATATACAAATTGGCTTACCCTCATGCGGAACTTAGTCAAGTTGGAGGCACAAGACCTCTCGGGTGGCAAAAAGTCCACCGGTCGCAACCGTTTTTCAGCGCACGATCTGCTTGAGGATGATGAGGAGACCTTCGCAGAGGATCCTTCTCTTGATGATGATCAATAGCAAGGCTGCGAGGCATCTTGCTCTTTGTCAACCCATGAGTCCGAGTGTCTGAATGACGAAGAATCTATGAATGCCTTCAAAAAGACTGCCTTCAAAAGTAAGGGACCACAGACCACAGTGAAGAACAATACTAACACTATCCTTCTTCCCAAGGGAGCGAAAATTCCACCCAAACCGGAAGATCCTGCCGCCAAACCATGGGTAGATCTCCGGATCAGTGAAAGTGAGTGGAAACACAAGTGACGAAAGGGGTTTGCCTGCACTGCACCAAACCGGGACCCTCAGTCCAACATTGTTTCAGATTGCAGCAGGGAAACCAGCAACGGGGGTAGAAACATCATCACCACACTCTACAAATGGAGAGGATGAACATGTAAGTGCAAATCCTTCTCTGGATTCTGATCCCACTCAGCAAACCTCTCCTGAAACCCCATCTGATGCTGATTCCAAGGCTGAGAAAATACACATCCTATACAAGGAGCCTTGGGTAGAGTCGGAAGAATTTGACTTCCATGTTCTGTTGACGCGCTGGGCTCATATGAAGCAAGAACGCACGCAAGGGAGAACGAAGTTTATCTTCTTCAAACTCTACATTAATGGCCTTTACATCCGTGCGTTGGCTGATTGTGGTGCAACCGCCAACTACTCACCGCACGACATTCGTAAGGCACGCTTGGGGATGAAGCAAGTGACCTTGCAGAATCCTTGCCGGACCCAAGTGGGCAACCAAGAGGTTGTCACATCTACGCATGCAGTCAAAGGTGTGCGCACTACCTTCCGACCGCACGATCACGCATGAACTGAACTTCTATGTCCTTGATCAGTGCCCCTTCGACGCGGTTATTGGCTTGGGCTGGTTGCAGGCCCAATGTGAAAGAACCACGTGGAAGGACTCACAGTTCATGGTCAAAGATGCCATGGGGATCGAGCATCCAGTCCTCTTGGATGAGCCGCGTGATTCCAAGTAACTTTTCTCAATGCAATGCAATTCTGCAAAAAGTGGCGCAGGCGCAAAGTTGATGAGCAAATGTATATAGCCTTTGTTCGGCCTGCTATGTGCCTTCTATTTTTGTTGTACATAACAATTCTACCTTGCATGTTGTTTCTACTTCCGATGCAACTACTTCTACCTCTACTAAATCCATCTCTCGTCCAAATGACTCTATTTCTAATCCTGTTGTGTTGGCTGCACCTATGACATCCGATATGCTTGCTCTTGAGAGTGATGATCCCCCTTCGGAAGTTCCGCCGGAAATTCGCAACCTTCTCAACCGATTTCCTGAAGTCTTGGACGAACCGCATGGAGTTTTCGTGCGTCCGGTCCGACACAAGATCGAGTTAATTGAAGGTAGCACTCCTCCAAAAGGTTGTGTCTATCGAATGGGCTCAGGCGAATTGGAGGAGTTGCGAAGGCAGATTGATGATATGATTGGGAAGGGATGGATCAAACCGAGTGAGTCTCAGTTTGGTGCACTGGTTCTGTTTGTCCCTAAGAAAGGAGGCAAACTACGGATGTGTATTGATTACCACGGATTGAACCGAATCACAAGAAAGAATGTCTATCCCTTGCCACGTATTGATGATTTGCTTGATGCTGCAGGTGGATGCAAGGTCTTCAGCAAGATCGATCTCAAGTCTGGCTATCACCAGATTGAAGTCGATCCTGCAGACCAACATAAAACTGCATTAAAAAATCGCGATGGGCTGTACGAATTTACAGTCGCGCCCTTCGATCTCACGAATGCGCCATCCACCTTTGAAAGTCTCATGGATAAGGTATTTCGCAATCAGATCAACCGATTTGTTGTTGTATATCTGGATGACATACTAATCTTCAGCAAATCGATGGAGGAGCACATGAGACACCTTGAGGAAGTGATGCAGATCCTCAAGGACACGCAGCTCCATCTCAACTTGGAGAAATCTGAGTTTGGGAGGGACAACGTCATCTACCTTGGACATCGGTTGTCTGCTGCAGGCCTAAAGCCCGAGGCAACCAAAGTTGAGGTCATCCAAAAATGGCCTCAACCGGCGAATGTCCGCGAGTTGCGTTCTTTTCTTGGTCTTGCATCATACTACCGTAAGTTTGTGCCTAAATTTTCTATCATCGCCCGTCCGCTGTCCAGATTGACCAGCAAGAATGTGTCCT
>BFEA01000547.1:184033-201264 GCA_003427395.1 Chara braunii | reverse complement strand
TTGGTCTTGCATCATACTACCGTAAGTTTGTGCCTAAATTTTCTATCATCGCCCGTCCGCTGTCCAGATTGACCAGCAAGAATGTGTCCTACACATGGGATGGGGAATGCACGACAGCCTTCCAAGCACTAAAGGAGGCTTTGGTGAGTCATCCGGTGCTCCACATTGCAGATCCCAAACTCACATTCGTAGTAACTACGGATGCCCGATTGTATGGGATTGGTGCAGTGCTGCAACAAGATGACGGCGACGGCTTACGTCCGCTAGAATTTTACAGCAAACGTATGCGCAGTCACAAGGTAGCTGCCTCCACTTACATGCGAGAGCTCTATGCCTTGAGGGAGGCACTAGACCATTGGAAGCACTATCTGTTGGGTCGCCATTTCAAAGTGTTCTCGGATCACGAGACCTTGAAATGGATTCAAACACAGAACAATCCCTCAACTACACTAACCCGCTGGCTGCATGAGATTGCTGTGTATGATTTTGAACTTGGACACAAGAAGGGTTGTTACAATCGTGTTGCGGATGCTTTGTCTCGGCACCCTAAGTACATGACTTGCCTTGTGGGTTCCTATGACCTGCGTAAAAATTTGGAGGAACTCGTCGAGCATACTGCCAAGGATCCGGAACTCGGTCCCATCCTTGAGCGGATTCGGGCTGACCCTAGCAGTCAGCCTGATCATGAATGTAAGGGCCTTCTCTTCCGACGCTACGGGAAGCATGACCGATTGTGTGTGCCCAACCATTAACCGATCATGACCCACTTCTTGGATTTGGCTCACGGTCGGAGTGGACATTTCGGTGTTGAGAAGATATACAGAAATCTGTTGGAAAAGTTCGTGTGGCCTGGAATGAAAAGAATGGCACAAAGGTTTGTGGCTGAGTGTGAAGTTTGTCAGCGCATCAAACCGTCTCGACAGAAGCCCATGAAAAGAATGGCACAAAGGTTTGTGGCTGAGTGTGAAGTTTGTCAGCGCATCAACCTGTCTCGACAGAAGCCCTATGGGCTGCTGCACCCTCTTCCTATCCCTGATGGCCCGGGTTAGTCTGTTTCCATTGACTTCACGGACATGGGGAAGAAGAGCAGAAACGGTTATTCACAAGTAATGGTGATCGTTGATCGTTTCTCGAAATTTCTGAATTTGATCCCCTTGCCACCTCACGCCCCAACTGGCCTTGTGATCAATGAGTTTAACAAGAGATACATTCTGCATTATGACCCCCCAAAGACTCTTGTGAGTGATCGGGATACCAGGTTCATAGGTGCAGATTGGAAAGATTTCACCTCCCAGACCTACGACAGGAAACTCAAGATGACGTCTGGTCGACATCCCGAAGCCAATGGACTGGCCGAGGAGATCAACCAGACTGTGATCCAACTTCTCAGGGCTCAAAATGTACCTGATCAGAACTCTTGGGATGAGGAGTTGCCAATTGTGCAGGGGTTGTACAACAACTCCATCCACTCCTCCACCGGGATGACGCCTAACCGGCTGCATCTTGGATGGAAAATCCGCAATCCTCTATCTTATTTGTTCCCTGAACAGCCACCTGGCCTAACACCTGGCCAGCCAGGCTACAACGCTAAGTTTGATCACCTGCTCAAAGTTGTTGTCGCCGCTATGGAAAGGCGACGCAGTGCCATGATTAAACATGCTAACAAAAAGCGCCAGCCTGCACCTTTCACAGTGGGAAGAAATCTCTGGGTCAAAATGTCTGAGTTTTCTGAAGAAGAAGGTGTATCACGAAAGCTTCTTCCTCAATACTATGGTTCGTGGAAGGTGTTGAACCAGGTAGGGAGTGATTCCTTTGGCCCTTCGTATACGATCGATGTGCCTGCTCATCTGCGCACATATCCAATCTTTCACGCATCGAAGTTGTTTCCGTATAAATCACCCGAAACTTTCGAGTATCGAGAATCGATGATTCCCCGCGCAATCAATGGCGGTCACGAGATTGACAGGATTGTCAAGCACAGTGGGAAGGGAAGAAATAGACAGTACAAAGTCCATTTTCTGTACCACCCGTTAGATGATTTTTACTGGATTGCTAAGAAGGACTTACTGTTGAGTGCACCGCGCGTCGTTAACGCCTATGAACGATTGATAAGTTATGAACAGCAACCATAATTCACTGCTACACTGCTCCTACGGAACACACCCGATCTCTCTTTGATATATACGCCTATGATGCATTATCCAAGGACTTTGATTGAGTTACCCGCTCGAAGGGACGTCGCTCTTGAGGGGGGGGGTAGTGTAATGACCCGTCATAACACAGACTGAGAACACTGCTGATTTCAAAAGTTCTGCGGATGGAATGGATGCATTGCTGAGATTCCCGCATTCTGCAGTGTTTTCTAAGTCTGTCTGTGTGTGCGTGCTTGTGACCTGCGTGCCTGTCTGAGTGCTTGTCGGTATGAGTGTGTGTGTGACCCGCAAGGGTACTTTTGGCAGGTCCGTAGGGCCGATACTTACCTGTGGCCGTGGCATTGAGGGTTGTAGCAGGGAAAAAACTCAAGTGGCGAAGCTAGCGGCCCCGCGGCCTTGGGATAGCGGAAAAACACTCAAGTAGGCAGGTAGGCCGAAACTGCACCCCACTTCAGTTGGCGTGAGGGAATACTGGAGGCCGAGCAGAAGAAGATAACGTTGGCATTTTTAGAGTCCAATAGCGGTAGGGTAGGTCTAGGCCGGTACCAGTCCAACCAGTCTGAGTCTATAGCCTGTACGGGGAATATCAGAGTCTGCAATGATGTTTCCCTCCGAAACGGAGGAAGTACCGGTTGCTTGGGGAGGCCGAGCGGCCTGGAAGTCACCGCCCAGGAGGCAAGTAGGCCGCTATATCAAGAAGTCGAGCAGAGAGCCCAGCCTCATTCTTCAGTGTGCAAGTTTGGCGACACGCTGCTGGAGCGCTGGCTGGAGTGGCGCTGGGTACTACAGCGCTGCTGGAAGGAAGGAGTCGGGAGCTTCCACCTTGGCTATGGTGGAGCTCTACCGGTAGGAGGAGGAGGGAGAAGGGGACCAAGGAGGAGAGTGGCGAGGCACTTACCTGGCTATGGTAGAAACCATCTTCATCTCCTTGCTAGGCGCTGCATCAGGAAGCCCCCCATTGGGGTAGTGCCGCATCAAGGAAGCTCGGGAGAGAGTCAGGCATGGTGGCTGAGTGGGCAGCGGCATAGCTGCATGGTGATGACCTTGAAGTGGGGCAGCGGCATAGCTGCTTTGGGTTGTCCTTTGGACAGGAGGCTGAAGGCTCAATAGTCCGCCATAGCATCGGCCTGAATGTACAGGAAGAGGAAGGGTGGCCATGGCTATGGTGGACCTCATGTTGTGCCTGCAGTAGAAGTGGGATTCAGACATTGATTCTGCTTCACTCATTCAACATTATTATTGTTATTTCTTGTTTGAATAAGAGGGAGGAGATAAGGAGGAAGGGATTGGTTGGCGAAGAAGAAGAGCCTTGACATTGGTCTATGCTGGAGTACATCATCATCTTCTTCTTTCTCACTTCTTCTTCTTCTTTCCCTCTCTTTCCTCTCAAGTTCATTCATTTCTTTTTGCAATTGGATAGCATTGTACTTTCAGATGAATGTTTACTTCAAATTTGGCCAGGATCGTAACATAACGAAAAAATGAACGCCGGTGAAATAAAGGCAACAGGCCTAGATTCGGCCTAGGAGGTTTGCAGCCATCCGGATTCCAGCCAGCTGCACATGCAGATCTTCAACTTACCGTCTGGTGTGATTGTTGCGAGGCTGTCATTTTTGGCCCAGCTCAGTCTGAACAGTAGAGTCCTTCCCTTGGATGGGATCGAGATGCAAGACAGTCTGCTCTTATAGAAGCCGGATCAGGCTTTTGATGAGCGCAGTTTGGCTCTCAAACGAAGTTTTCTCCCCTTCAAACATAGCTTTGTTTCTTGTTTTTTACAGAGTTTCCAGGAGATACAAGATAAATGAGCAATAGCGGATTCCAGAAATCGAACAGCATCATACACATGAGTCCAGATAGTCGTGACCTCGAACCAAACGCAAAATTGCAACACGAGTTCCCACCAAATAAGAGCACAACACAACCTCACGATTGACAATGTTTGAATAGTCTCATCATCATCAAAGACGAACCAATGTCAAACCTCCTATCTGGCGCTCGGCGCCCAGACTACAGATGGCAGATCCTATCTAGCCTACTATCTACAATGCCGCATGATGACGTCAACAGCTTTCCCCAGGTACGAAGAGATCCCGATCAATGTCGTCCGCCTTAAGCACCAGGTATGTCTCTCGCTTTGCTCACAACCTCGATCCCCTACTCACAGAATGCCACGTGCACACAAAGACCACCATGCGCCCACCCAGCATACAGCAGCGCATGCAGCTTGGCTATGGCTGCCCGCTGCTCAGCCCCGCTCGCCCGTGAGAGCGTGGGTGCCAGCCAGCAAATAGTGCGTTTACTGTAGCGCTTTCGCAGCATGCGGCCAGTGCCCGAATGCCAAAATGGGAGGCAGGCCCTTTCCTAAATGGGAGTGGCCTGCCTGCTGCTGCTGCCTGGTTGTGCTGGTCCTCACCCGGAAGCTTCCGCTAGGCCCGAGTGGCTGCGTCCAGAAGAGGCCCAGGGCCTGAGTTAGTTGCCCGTACCCAACTGCCCACGGCCTGTGTTTGGTCCTTGTCTGCGTCTGGCCCAATGCGCACTTCAGATACATTTGCAAATTGGAGCCTGGGACTGGGCGCTCATAACCAACTGACGCCGTGCAACCGTCTGAACCCCCAGTAATGTGGGGAGGCCTGAAATGGGGGCCAGTAGGCCCAGTCGAGCCTGCCTTCACTTCGGGCGGCCGACAACACAGCAACCAGGGCCTCCAAGAGGCTCATCGCGGCTTAGCCTCGCATTCCCTCCTCCATACTACGAAAGTCCTCTTAGAAGTTCAATCTTCGATAATATGGCACTTCCCCTTCTACAGAGACTTTTCATATTGAGCTACGACTTGAGGAGCGGTCTGCATCAATTCTTCCCTGGTGAACCATCGGTCCTCCTTTGGATCTGTGTGATGTCTCAACCGAACACGGTACTGCAGCTTCGGTTTTGGAGGACGTCCCCTTCCTGTGGGTCTTGGAACTGGCATCTCCCTGTGGTCAACAATGTCGTCGATATCGACCTCTCAATCCATGGTTGGGGCCAGCACAGATCGGCGAGAAGGAAACTGACCAGTTTCCAAGAAAGGTGCAAGTTTGGAGGCGTGAAATACAGGGGTGAGTGCTCTTTACCACATAAGACGGACCATCAGGATCATTCCCAACTACATCAAAGATCTCCCACGGCCCAAAGTATTGTGGCATCAGCTTTCGTGAGATCCCGTGTTCCTGCCCAAGTTCAGTAGCTTTCACCCAGACTCTTTCCCCAACATGAAACGTAGACTGGCGGTGGTGTTTGTTCTCGGACTTAATCATCGCCGCCTGTGCCTTATGCATATGTTCCACTGCTTGCTGCATGAGTTTCTCATATCTATATGCAAACTCTAATGTGCCCGGAGCAACAGTGGACTGATTCTCATGAAGTAGGAAGTTTTGAGGCAGTCTAGGCTTAAAGGTCAATTGCAGGCTGTTAGGACTAACCCCGGTCGCGCTGTGCACTGCGTTGTTTTATAGGCTGGCGACGAGAGCAAGCTTCTCGTCCCAGTCCACCTGGTTAGGCTTGATGTAATGCCTCAACAGGTGCTGTACAGCGCGGTTCATCTGTTCCGCCTGTCCGTTGGCTTCCGGGTGATGCCCAAAAGTCATCTGCAGCTGCGTTCCCTGTTCTGCAGCTGCGGCCTGCCACAGATCACTGGTAAACCACACATCCCGGTCGCTGACCACTTAGGTAGGCTGAAATCCCTGACCCAGTTCTCCTTGAACATTCTGATTACGTACTCGATTTTGGTTGTTTCCGACATGGCAATTAACCTAGCGTACTTACTAAACCGATCCATAATGACAAAGACATGGCGTTTCCCGCTCTGGTGACCAGTGTGTCCATGAAGTCCATAGACAAGCTCTCTCCAGGCCTTTCTGGAATTGGAAGGGGCTTAATGAGCCCCAAAGGAGCCTGTGTGCGAGGCTTGTCTCGTTGACAAACTTGACAAGTCTCCACGTACAGCTTGGCGTCCTTCATCATCGTTGGCCACCACACCCTCTGCAACAAGTTGGCCGCAGTCTTCTTATACCCAAAATGGCCGGTGGCATCATGACACTCGCCTAAAAATAAACTATGCAAAGACTCTCTACTGGGCACACACAAACGTTTCATGCCTGCCTTCTCGACGAACAGCAAGTCGTTGACCATTGTAAACTCGTAAGAGGTGACCTCATCGCTAGCCTCTAGTCTACGAATGATCTCAGACATAAACGGATCCTCTCAATAGGCTTCCACCAAAGACTGAGTAACACTGTCCTCGAGCCCGAACTCAGTAATCAGCGCCCCTAGATAATCCGGCCTACGCGATAGTGCATCAGCCATCCGATTGTACTCCCCCTTGATGGTGTCGCTCAAAGTCATATTGGTCTATGACTTCGATCCACCGCTTCAAAGCATCAGAGAGCACAGGCCGCGATAGTGCATCAGCCACCCGATTGTACTCCCCCTTTATGTACTGTGACTCAGAGTCATACTGGTCTATGACTTCGATCCACCGCTTCAAAGCATCAGAGAGCACAGGGTGCGTCCTCATCCACCTCAAGGTCTGATGATCAGTCCTGACGAAGAAGAATCGCCCTAGGAGGTAGTGCCTCCAGTGGGTCAGCGGCTTGTAAATCGCGTACAGCTCCTTCTCATAAGTGGACTTAGCTAACTTCTGAGAGGGCATCTTTTTGGACATGTACTCTACATGCCTTAACTTTTTCCCCTCCTGCTGCGCGAGGACGGCACCTATGCCAAACTGACTGGCATCCGTAGTTACAATGAACGGCTTGTCAGGATCGGGTAGTTTGAGGACCTCATGATGAGTGAGAGCATACTTCAGTTGCCTAAAAGCAGCCTCACAAGCGTTCGTCCACTCCCATAGCGTGTCAAGGCGTGTGAGATTTGACAAGGGCGAGGCCACTATACTGTAATTCTTCACAAAATTCCGGTAGTAGCCCGTCATACCCAAGAAGGACCTCGCCTCAATTATGGACTGAGGACGTGGCCAGTCACGAATGCTTGCCACCTTCGCGTCATCGGCCTTTAACCCTTCTGCAGAAATTTCATGACCCAGATACAAGATCCGGGTGCGACCAAATTCGCATTTCTCCCGGTTGATCTTGTACTGATGTTGTCGTAGGAGACTTAGGACTTTGTCCACGTGTGCTGCGTGCTCCTCGACGGTCCTACTGAAGATAAGAATGTCGTCAAGGTACACGACCACAAACTTATCTAAGTAGTCATGGAATATCCGGTTCATTGCGTGCTGAAAGGTGTCAGGAGCATTGCACAGGCCAAAAGGCATCACCACAAACTCGTACAGACCGTACCTGGTCTGAAATGTGGTTTTGTGTTGATCCTCTGGTCTGATGGCAATCTGATGGTACCCAAACTTCAGATCTATCTTGCTGAAGTACCGGCACCCTTGCACTCGTTCCAGCAAGACATTGATGCGTGGTAGGGGCTCTCTATTCCTTACAGTGATGGCATTGAGGCCCCTGTCAATGCACATCCTGAGTGTTCCCCTTTCTTTGGCACGAATAGCACAGGAGATCCGTAAGGAGAAACACTCGATCGGATACAACCCTTCTCTATGAGATCCTCGAGTTGGCGGCGGAGCTCATCTAGCTCTGCCGGAGACATCCTATAGATCCTACCCTTTGGGATGCTTGACCCTAGGATAATCTCTATTGTGTGGACAACCTCCCGCTCAACAACCCCTTTTGGCTCTTCAAATAGATCAGGGTATTTAGGGACAACTCCCTCCATCTCTGGCGGCATTTTCACCGGCTCGCCTGCCGCTAAGACATACACCAAGTACACACCCTCCTCCGGATTTTCCTTGTAATAATTGTAGAAGGCAGCCGCACACATGCACCCGTAGGACTCGATCTTACTACTAGCCTTATGCTTACGTAATCTGACGGTCTCTCCTTCGGGCAACGTATGCTTGACCACTTTCTGATCCCAATCGAACTGGGGTTGTGCTACCGAAAGATAGTACATACCTGGGAGCATCCCCATGGGGAGATCATCGCTGACCGGGAACGAGATCCGATGTCTCAGTTCCCCTCCCGCGTACGGGAAACAACATTCTACATCTTTTAGGCTGCTTGTTGGCGCAAGTCGACTCTACCGGTCGACTAAGGCGTTGCACTCGCCCCTCTAAGTGCAATCTCTCAACGCAAGCGCGACTGATGGAGTTCCTTGTGGAAGAGGTATATTAAGGCCCCAACCTTACGGTTGCCTAACAGGTATCATAGAAGGCCCCAACCTTAATTGATAAGTCACAAGTATCATAAAATCCACCAGTTTGGACTTGAAGCTGTTGTCCGCCCATTTGAAAATTGCATAAGTATTTGTATTCATAGGTGAAAGTATTTTATTACAATATATATATTTTTTTATCATATTAATCATATGATATATTTATAACACCTCCCCAACCTTACGGCTGCCTAACAGGTATCATAGAAGGCCCCAACCTTAATTGAAAAGTCACAAGTATCATAAAATCGACCAGTTTGGACTTGAAGCTGTTGTCCGCCCATTTGAATAATTGCATAACTATTTGTATTCATAGGTGAAAGTATATTATTACAATATTTTTTTTTTTTATCATATTAATCATATGATATATTTATAACACCTCCCCCACGAACATCTCTCCCTTAGGGGCTTTAACCATCGTCGTCCAAAAAACTAGTGGGTCTGTCCTCGACCACTCCTCTTCTACTTTCTCTAAGGAGTCGAACACATCCTTCGAGCAGAGAATCGATTGGTCAGAATGTGCTCGCGGGACGACACAAGAGTCAGTAGCTTGGGCCAACTCTCGAGATGGCGAGGTGACTTCACCGTCTCGACCCTAGTAGGAATAGCTCCGCTTCCTACTGGCCTAACGTGTTTCCCGAACTGGTGCCAGACATACTGGCTATGTTGCAGTTCGTGGAGGAGGAGGGAGTCTGCGCCAATCCCATCATCGGCGGTACCTTCTCAATGACTTTCCGGTTCCGGCACTTGAACTGCATATGGCCGTAATGACCACAGCTTACGCAAGCTGCCCGGGTATACCGGTCCCTCCATACGTCTTCAACGAGCCCCGCCTTATCCCAGGGAGTGGCATTGGGGTCTGCCTGACTCTTTGACCGGGCGCCACTACGGCGCCTACCGGTCGCCTTACCTTTTTGTACATTGGTAGCAACTACTCCACCCCCTGAAGCCTCTGGGCTACCAGACTCTGCATCCACTCCTAACTGGCTATCGTCATCGATTTCGATGGAGTTACCATCGTCGTCGACGTACATTAGGCGCCCCTTGGCCTTCACATTAGGAGGCAATGATTTCTTCCTACCGTCCGTGGGGTGTTGCTGACCATGCCCGATCTTTGCCTCGAGATCGAGGGCCAGTAAGGGAAAGTTGTGTACTGTGATCATTGCCTCACTCGCCATCTGATTCCTAATCTCCGTAGGGAGACATCTCAAGAAAGTGGTGAGCAAGACCTGAGGGTCATAGCACACGCTAGGAATACAGATCAGATGCTCAACAACGTCTGTCGCATCTCTCACTGACCTAAACTTTTTGGAGCCCAGGTTCAATAACGCACCAGTGGCCTTTTGGGCCTCCTGAGGGTTATGCCATCTTTCTTGCACTAGTCTGAGGAAGTCACCCAGTTGTTGGGTAGCTGCCCAGGAGCGAAAGTCGTGTCCATTACCGGCTAACTGAACTAAACCACTCGACAACCTTGCTGCACTACCCTCAAGATAGGAGGCAGCCACAAGCACTTCCTCGTGAGGCGCTGTTAGCTTGCACTTTACATAGACCGGCACCGTCCTCAACCATGTGTTGAGATCCTCACCCTTCTTATCACCTGAGAAAGGTTTTGGTGCTGCAATTGCAGTCTTTGGGACCCACGCTGTCTGTCCTCGAGTTGACACTACACCAGGTTGTGGACACTGGGTTGCAGGCTGCTATACCTGATGCTGCTGGACCTGCCGGCCCGGCTGCTGTACCGGCTGTGAGAGGGCAGGTTGCACTGCAACCTGGGACAGAGGTTGGGAGACCACTGACTGAACTGGAACCTGTACACTCGGCCCTGCATGGAGCCCTCCAATTGGCGGCATGCCAAGATGCGAGACACTTGGGACCGGCGGTAGTGTAAATGGGACTACCCCGGTCACCGTGGGGACTAAAGGCGTGGGCTGCACCACTGGCTAGGCACCTGGTCCAGCGAACGACTGTGGAGCCTGAACGCGTTCGGCCAGCACGGCCAGACTCTGCTGGATGTCCCGTAGGACGGCTGTGTGATAGTCCTGCATTTCTACTTCACCTAGCGGGGCATTCCGCAGAGTCCTAACATCGTCCATGTTTGTCTGGTCCATTTCCTCTAACGCCTCTATGTCCGAGTGCCTCCACCTCATCCTGGTTGTATGTCTAACCATTCTTTCTTTTTCTGCCTGTAGCCCTGCTAATACACGCTGTAACTCTCTTTCGCGAGCCTCAACCCGTTGGATGGCATCTCCTCCGGTGTCAACGGTACCTGAGACTGGCTGCTCACTTCACCAGTCATCTGACTCGTGGTCTGTGCGACCGTAGCACCGCTAGTGCTTACCCCTACAGCCTAGGATGTCTGCTGTGCAGTGGCCATTGCTACTGATGCTGCCCTGCGTTCTTCCGCAAGAGCTCTACTAGCTGCTGTGTCCCTAGCAATCTGCTCCGCACGACGCCTCTCCCTAGCTGCCTGACGCAAAGCACGCTCACCACTTGGTCCTAATGATTGGTAAACCAGGGGTATCCAACGGGCTTGTGATCGCAAGATCTGATCGTCCGGCTGCACGTTATCATCATCGCTCATCAGTTACTGCGTTGTCACTGTCTGCACTACGACCGACAATGCTGCCTACCACAAACACATGAGCTGACCGACTTAGAATTAATCGGTTGTCTGACAAGGTCTACTCAGTTGGGTCCAACATGGTAAGTTCAGATTCATACAAACGGTCCTATTTTTAGTTGACTAGTCCTCTAAACAAAACGCAAATGCAGAAAGAACAACAATCTACCTATTGTTGTCTGTCAGATGTGTTAGTGGCTGTCACATCTAACTAATCAAAATGAAAATGGAATCATTTCCACGGCTGTAGGTAACATGGAATCCACCCCCTTCCCCAATTCTTCTTGAAGTCACTTGACGTCGATGTTCCTCAGCACTCCGAACAGCGTCGCATGTCTAAAGGAGTGCAACGGCCCACCCCTGTGCCCCAAGTCATTGCTGAGCTGGCCAGCCCTGCACATATATTTATCCTTGCGTGCAGCGAGCCTTACACTGTCCAATGGCTGATCAAGAGGCTATTTGAGGACAGCCCCCAAGTGTCCTCAGGAATTATTTAACGTCGCAAACAGGACGACAATCACAGCCATGGACAGAACCCCCCCAGTGCTTATTTATAAACGCCCGACTCTCGTCTCCCTGAGGGCTGGCCGGCCCAGTAAGACATCTACTAAGCGCAGCGAGCAGACAAAGGACAAAGCAGCAAAGCATGTGTGCTCTACTCCCGGTGGGTTGGCATGGTGACCGTGACCCAGTGCTTCGTCCAGGGCCCTTCAAAAAGCTCCGCCCGTCTTCCCCCAAATGCTCCTCGTGAACATTGTCGACTCTCAAGGTAGAGTCCACTCGACTCCTCACATGAGAGGACTCCCAAGACAGAACACACAACCTCACGGTAAGAAGTGTCGAAGACGACGAAGAGGGTAGATAAGGTTAAGAGCAACGTACCTCAAAATAGCACAACCTCACGGTAAGAAGTGTCGAAGACGATGAAGAGGGTAGATAAGGTTAAGAGCAGCGTACCTCAAAATAGCTGCCCCCCAACCACAAATATTCTCACCAGTTGACCTGACGTCGATTGTGATGACCAATCATTGCTTCGGCACAACTAGCATTGTCTTGCCGTTCCACCTCAGCATCAATCGCACGTCAGATGGTTCTCATCACACTACGAACAACCAATCACCCCACAATAGCCTTCCAGGCATATCCCCTCTCCACCAGGATCGCCTCCTCTCGCCTCCTGCCCTCCTCACTGCACGGCATCCGCGGCAAATCCCCCAATTACACGCGCCCCATGTACCGAATCAACAGAAGACAAGCGCCAGATTAGCGCCTTCGTAACCTTGCTCCGATACCACATTGCAAGATAAATGAGCAATATCGAATTCCAGAAATCAAACAGCATCATACACATGAGTCCAAAGAGTCGTGACCTTGAACCAAACGCAGAATTGCAACACGAGTTCCCACCAAATAAGAGCACAGCACAACCTCACAATTGACAATGTTTGAATAGTCTCATCATCATCAAAGACAAACCAAAGTCGAGCCTCCTATCTGGCACTCGGCGCCCATACTACAGATGGCTGATCCTATCTAGCCTACTATCTACAATGTCGCATGATGACGTCATCAGCTTCCCCCAGGTACGAACAGATCCCGGTCAATGTCGTCCGCCTTAAGCACCAGGTATGTCTCTCGCTTCGCTCACAACCTCGATCCCCCACTCACAGAATGCCACTTGCACCCAAAGACCACCATGCACCCATCCAGCATACAGCAGCGCATGCAGCTTGGCTATGGCTGCGCGCTGCTCAACCCTGCTCGCCCGTGAGAGCGTGGGTGCCAGCCAGCAAATAGCGCAGTTACTGTAGCGCTTGTGCAGCATGCGGCCAATGCCCGAATGCCAAAATGGGAGGCAGGCCCTTTCCTAAATGGGAGTGGCCTGCCTGCTGCTGCGGCCTCGCTGCGCTGGTCCTCACCCGGAAGCTTCCGCTAGGCCCGAGTGGCTGCGTCCAGAAGAGGCCCAGGGTCTGAGTTAGTTGCCCGTACCCAACTGACCACGGCCTGTGTTTGGTCCCCGTCCGCGTCTGGCCCAGGGCGCACTTCAGATGCATTTGCAAATTGGAGCCTGGGCCTGGGCGCTTGTAACCAACTGACGCCGTGCAACTGTCTGGACCCCCAGTAATGTGGGGAGGCCTGAAATGGGGGCCAGTAGGCCCAGTCAACCTGCCTTCACTTAGGGGGGCCGACGACACTGCAACCGGGGCCTCCAAGAGGCTCATCGGGGCTTAGCCTCGCAGAGAGCTCCTCTACAGGACAGGGCCACATATCCCCATTTATAAAGAGATCTTAGTCTGTAGAACAGTTGCCGAATAGGATCCGTTTGTGGGACCACTCGAATTGTCCCTTGGTTAAGCCTGGTCCAGTGAACCTGCCACCATGTCCCAATTTAAAGGGACAGGGGGCAGTAGAGCCACAGGTGCGAGGCATTTTCCCACCCTCAGCAGCACCTAGAGCACTGCTCTGAGATCTCCATCTCTTTGGAGATTAGCCAGGTGGCTGAGGGTGTGAGTGACATTGACTGCCGCCACATGATACTTGCCTGTTCCTGGGATATCAATTTGAGAGTCTTCCAAATTTTGTGCAGGTTCTACTGAACCAAGCTGAAGGTCCAACTCCTTCCCCTATCTTTCGGGAGCTGTTAGGCTAAGCCTGTTTCTTCACTTTAGACCTTTGCAGTCTTACTCCCCAGTCAGTCTTGTATAAGGCACTGGGAAAAAGGAGGCGGGCGAGTTCAGGCCCTTCCAACCATATAGCAGGGGCTCGACTTAAATGGAACTCGCATCTTGATACAACAGGATACTTTTGGCAGTAGTTTGGTGACCATACCCGGCTTTCTGTGTACCTACCAATGGAGGGTATCACCTTCTCTCCTGCGTGCCTCAGAGGGATTAGTCCTTGTGTGTTCCGTGTGGCTGACCAGGTTTAAACTCATATCCCATGAGGCAATTCAGGACCAGTTGCTCTCCTGAACTGGCCCCGAGTCTTGTCGCCCCTTAGCCAAGCGCCTCGCGGGGCTTCTGTCTGGTTCTTCAACTGAAGGAGCCAGAAGTTAGGAATCACCTTCAGGTCCCTTACTTCGAGAATCTTTTCTCCACCCAAGCCTTGCCAAGAACCCCGCTACTTTCGTCCGCCCTAAAGACTGATTCGTCCTCTTGTAGGATAAGGGGGTTTTCGAACAGGACTTGATTCAAGATATCCTGCTTAGTAGAGGGTTGAACAGCTTCTGTGGGGAGCAAATAGCACATTTTTCCAAAATCTGGATATGGGGCGGCGGAGTGACAAGGAGGGCATGCAACGCCACAGATCTCTTGACCTCGACAGACCCCATTCCCAGGCCAGAAAGTACTCTGCTAACTTTGTCCACAATTTATTCCTGTTTCCCCAAATTGCAGCTATAACCCATTTCCACAGCAGGCCAAGTTTTTGGTGGACTGGATCCAGGATTCCTAAACCTCCCAACTCTCTTGGGGTTCATCCATAAGGTGGCCTGGGAAACTCGCCTACATTCTGGAGCTCACAGGAAGAACTCCCTTTTTTCAGAGCCTGCTCAGATGTGGTGCCTCAGGTGTTCTAGTGAAACATCCACCCTTAGACGCTCCCGAGTCCCAATACCAGGCCTACCAGGCGAAGGTCACAAGCTTCAAGCGCTGGTGGTTTACTGTAGTCGGATCCGAAAAACTCCTGGCGATACTGCAGCCACGTCCAAAAAAGCTCGAAAACCAACAGGCTTCGCTGGTTGGTGCACATGAAACTGATGAAATATAGACCCAAGTTCGAATCCACATACTACCAGATGACAAAGAATAAAGTCATTCTGAATTCCCTGGGGCTTGTCATGGTATCTCAAGGCCTTCACCCTTTTGGGGGGAGGGGGGAGAAAGAAAAACAAAAAAAACTACGGGACCTTGCTGCTACCTCGGTAGTGCGACCTTGCACCCAGACCCTTCTGCCGCACCCCAAAAAACGACAAGAGAAACGGGAGCAAAAAGGGGCGGTCGGGCAACAGCGGATCACATAGCGGAGCGGCCAGCAGGGCGATCATGATGCAGGGCCAGAACCTGCCGTTGGGAGCAGCAGGATCTCCGCGGAGCGAATGGGGGCGCGGGGTTGCTGGGTGAGGGTCGCAGGACTTTGACTTGTCCCGGCTATCGCTGACCCCAGCCGATTTTGGTCGGCATTCCTGGCTGGTAGTGGAGGGTGCGTGGACTTTGGTGGGGGCGACTGACGGGCGGGGTCCTTTTATACGAGATATGGACCCTGATCGGGAGGGCGGAGCCCCCTGGTCTATAGATATGGAACCGTATGTGGTTTGTCGTTTTAGGCAAGCGTTCTTCATTTCATTGCTGTGGGTGAGCATGCATGATGGCAGGAGTTGAGTGGAACGACTCTGGTGGGCTGGGAGTTGCCATTGCTGTGTGGCGTGGCTTCTTTGGCGGGCTCGTTTGGTTACTCCTGCTTTGTGTCATGGCTGAGTTTACTACCTTTCTGCTGGGAACTTCACGGTGTCTATTTCGGTGCTGTTCGTGGTTGAGTTGGCTGCCTTTACACGTGAAGATTCATCATGCAGACGGTTTTCGGCTATGGCGGTTACCTCTGTTTTGGACCGTGGGTCGGCTAGTGCGTTGGCTGCTTGCATGTGTCACGATGAGTGGCCTTACTCGCCTTCCACGTGATTGCTGGTTCAGCGTGATTTGGGATGATGGCTTGCTCCCTACCTCAAAAGAGAGTGGGCCGTTCTTATTGCCTCGAGTCATCGCCTCGACAGTTGAACTGGAGTTTTCTTTCATTCACGGGGGACTGGTGTGTAGAATTCATGAATCTGACTCACAAAGATGACCACGCGCGCGCTCGAGCGAGCGAGCGAGCGAGAGAGAGAGAGAGAGAGAGTTTCTGGTGAGTGATTTCAGTGAGGGTTGTGTTGGAATCACCTTGTTTCTTGCACTAGGTGCACAGCCCAGGCTTACAAGATTACTGCTTGCTCCTTTGTCTTGTTTTTCCCTCTCTCGATCGCGTGGCCTGCCTAGTGGTTCTGTTCGAGTGATGCTTTTAATCCTTTCTGCCTCTCTTGGCTGCATTAAACTTGTTGGGCTTCAGGCCAGAAATTGTGAATCTCGACTCGGTGATGCCCATATATGAGAGTGTTGTGCTCACAGCTAGAATCTAGGAACCTGGCCACGGCCATGACCGAGAGAGTGGTTTTGTTCATGTGAGAGATTTGACCTTTGTTGTGGTTTCTTTCCCTCTTTTTTTTTTGAATCTGCTCGCCCTGAGTTTGTGAATCTGACCGTAGTGTCGACCAGTATGTGTCTGTGTGTGTGTATGAGAGAGAGAGAGAGAGAGAGTTACATGCCCAGTTGGGCGATGTACATAGAAACCGACGATCCGCAATGTGATGAAAAGGACTGAATGGACAATGCAATGCAAGTTCTCAACAAGCAATGTGCATTCTAATACATACAAAATGGTGCTGAATAGCGCAGGGAAGACTTAGATACAAAGCCTGACCTGACCGGGACTGACCTCAGTCACATAGTATCAGATAGCGAAGCAGAATGCTCGTATGCTAATGACTAGCCCA
Organism: Chara braunii; assembly: GCA_003427395.1. Taxonomy (NCBI): domain Eukaryota; kingdom Viridiplantae; phylum Streptophyta; class Charophyceae; order Charales; family Characeae; genus Chara; species Chara braunii. The sequence continues at coordinate 184,637 of BFEA01000547.1, read as the reverse complement.
AAAGAGAGTGGGCCGTTCTTATTGCCTCGAGTCATCGCCTCGACAGTCGAACTGGAGTTTTCTTTCGTTCACGGGGGACTGGTGTGTAGAATTCATGAATCTGACTCACAAAGATGACCACGCGCGCGCGCTCGAGCGAGCGAGCGAGCGAGCGAGAGAGACAGAGAGAGTTTCAGGAGAGTGATTTTAGTGAGGGTTGTGTTGGAATCCCCTTGTTTCTTGCACTAGGTGCACAGCCAGGGCTTACAAGATTACTGCTTGCTCCTTTGTCTTGTTTTTCTCTCTCTCGATCGCGTGGCCTGCCTAGTGGTTCTATTCGAGTGATGCTTTTAATCCTTTCTGCCTCTCTTGGCTGCATTAAACTTGCTGGGCTTCAGGCCAGAATTTGTGAATCTCAACTCGGTGATGCCCATATATGAGAGTGTTCTGCTCACAGCTAGAATCTAGGAACCTGGCCACGGCCATGACAGAGAGAGGGAGTGGTTTGTTCATGTGAGAGCTTTGATCTTTGTTGTGGTTTCTTTCCCTCTTTTTTTTTTGAATCTGCTCGCCCAAATCTGCTCGCCCTGAGTTTCTGAATCTGACCGTAGTGTCAACCAGTATG
>BFEA01000547.1:168067-182986 GCA_003427395.1 Chara braunii | reverse complement strand
AATCCTGAAGACTACTACTGCCTCCTGCCTACCTGTGAAGTGCATGGGAAGTCCCTATGTACTACCTCGGCCTGCCTCCTGACTGCCTGAAGGGCGAGAGGAGGCTGCTCTTGCCAATGCCGAAGTGTGCCAAGGGCTGGCGCTGCAGCAGCTGCTGAGGCTGGCGTGGGGAACACGCTAAGAATAGCCTGTTCCCGAACCCCTGGTTCGGTGCCTGAGTTTCAGGGCCGGTCGTCTTGATGAACGACCGAAAATGGCCCTTCGTTTCAGGCTAAAAGGGCTGTTGCCATTTTTGGTCTGAAACGACACAGGGACTGTAGGCCCCTTTTCAGGCTTTCGGGCTGAACAGTCACGGGGCCTGTAGGCGCAGGTTTTCAGGCTTTAAGCCTGAATTTCAAGCTTTCAGGCTGAGGGACGCAGGGCCTGGAAAATGGCCCTCATGTGCAGGCGCAGCATGTAACACCCCCCCCTCCTTATGAAGTCAAGCCGGGGCAAGGGCGAAGCCGACAATCTGAAGGTTGAACCTGGACGTGGGCGCGGTGTGGAGCCGAAGAAACCGGCTTGCCTTGCATCTTGCGTTCGTAGCGTGCGAGAACGTCTGGAGCTGTTGCTTGAAGTTCCGCACGGGTCAACCAACGGTCAGCTCGGTGTGTGCAGTATGCAAAATGCACGAAATACTCGGTTGGCCTGTTCCCATAGCGTCGCTGGGAGATGATGTCGCCGACCTCCTGAAAACCATCCACAGAGGGTGGGTCTTGCGAACGTCTCCCGAGAAAATCGTCATGTTCCGCTGGCGTGTAAAGAGCCAACTTGGAGCAATGAAAGACTGGGTAGACGGGCAAGTGAGCACTTCCTGAATCGTGAAGGAAGGTCCCTCAGGTGCGTGAGTGCCACGATCGGCCAAGGCCCCATCCATTTCGGGAGGAGCTTGTGAGAGATGTCTTGTTCAAGGCTGAATTCCGCTGCGGAAACCCAAACGAGGTCGCCGGCGCGGAATGGGCAAGGAAGACGCTGGTGATTGGCCCGCTGGCTCATGCGCTGCTGCGTCTTAGCCATCTGGTCGAGTGCCTTGACAAGAAGCTCTTGCATCCGACGCAAGAAAAGAAGATGGTCATCGCTCTCGGCCGTTCGTGGGTAATAGTATCCAACGGTGAAGTGACCGGCGAGCCGTGCTCGAACTCGAAAGGCGATATCCCGATAGTCGGGTGGATAGAAGAGTTGTAGGCCAACTCGACATCCGGCAGCCGCTCAACCCAGTCCTTCTGGTCCGGACGAATGAGAGTGCGAAGGAGAGCCTGTGCGGTCTGGCGCGCCCTCTCCATTTGGCCATCGGTCTGAGGGTGGCGAGTTGAACTGGGCTTGAGAGATGAGCCCCAGCGCTTGATGAGCGCGAACCAAAAATCGAACATGAACCGGTTGTCGTGGTCGCAGACGATCTCCTTGGGGTAACCCTTGGTTCGAATCCAACTGGCGTAAAGAACCCCGACCAACTCCGGTGCCTTGGCATGATACCGACAAGGCAAGAACATGGCGAACTTGGAGAGTCGGTCGACCACCGTGAGAATCCCATCCACTCCGGTCTTGTGCTTGGGGAACGGGCCGGTAATGTCCATGGCAATCGCTTCCCTTCGCCTCAACGAGATCGGTAATGGTCGTAACTCGTCGTACGGACGATGGTTGCAGGATTTGCAGCGTCGGCAAACCTCGCATGACTCGCAATAGCGCGTGATGTCGACGAGAAGGCCGGGCCACCAAAATCGCTAGCGAAGTCGGCCAATCGTGCGATTGACTCCAAAGTGTCCGGTGGCAGAGCATCGTGGAACTCGCCAAGAAGCCGTGTACGCAAGTGAGGATCACTCGGTACGCAAAGGTCCTTCCCCCGCGTGTGGACAAGCAAGTACCCCTCTTGGATCCGATAGTGAGAAGGCGTCGGATTAGGAGAGGAGCAATTCGCGTACTTGTCGCGGTTGGCCTTGTACTTGGCGCGGCGGAGCGTCTCCAACACTCGTCGAAGATGCCCAAGATGATCCTCCAATGACCGGCTATAGACGAGAATATCGTCCAAGTAGACCATCACGAACCGGTCCAACATTGCACGGACCTCATTGGTCATTGCCGCTTGAAAGGTCACTTGGGCGTTGGTGAGGCCAAAAGGCATGACCACCCACTCAAAATGCCCGTACCGCGTCTTGAACGCGGACTTGTAGCGATTGTTCGGCCGGATCGAGATTTAATGATATCCTGATTTCAAATCCAACTTAGAAAAATACTTTGCGCCGCCCAATCGCTCAAGAAGATCGTCGATGCGAGGAAGAGGCCCCGCATTTTTGACGGTTTGCGCGTTGAGCTCGCGGTAGTCGATACACAATCGTAGATCCTTGTTCTTCTTCCAGACGAAGAGAACCGGTGCTCCATATGGGGAGCTGCTAGGGCGGATCCAGCCCTTGGCCAACAAATCGTCGAGTTGTGCGCGGAGAACCTCAAGCTCCTCCTCGCTCATGCGATAGATGCAACCTTGCGGCGGCACGGCACCGGCCTCAAGAATGATCTCGTGAGAGATCGGCCGATCCGGCACCACACCGGTAGGTGACTCGAAGATGTCGGCGAACTCGTCCAGCAACCACACCACCCGGGGGTCCGAAGACAAGTCCGTGGGTGAAGTGTCGGCTACCGCAACGGTCCGTAGGAAACATAGGCCGATTTCCTCGGGCTGCTCGTAAGCGCAATTCACCAATGATTTGGTCGTCACCACTTGGCACCGAATCGAAGGGTGCAGTAGAGGAATAGTACACGCCACTTCCGCGCCGAAGGCGTCGCAAACGCTAAGAGTCCGCAAGTGGAAGTTGACCGTGTGATCCGCACTTGCAAGTCCAGGCATTCCCAAAATGATGTCGAAGTCCGTGTTGAGAATATCGAATGTCACCGGTTCGCATGCATGAGGTGCAAAATAGACCGGTACGGCCTCGATGTAACGGTCGAGAAGTTGTTGCGTCGCCGTCACGTTTGCCTTCCTCCGAACTTGTGCGCCAAGGCCAGCCCTTTGCATAAAGGATTGGCTCATGAAATTGCGAGACGCGCCGCTATCCAGCAAAGCGTTACACCCGCTTGCCCAACTTGAATGCGGGCATACATGAGCGGTGTGTTGTTGTCATCGTACCGCTGCGTGCAAAACTCGTCGGCCACCTTGGTGTATGCAAGGATGTCCCCCACCGCGACTTCGTCATCCATCGACGAAGTTGGTGGTGCATAAAAGGATAAGTGTGGAGATAAAATACTGCTGCGCATTGCGGTCCCGGCAAGCGGCCTGTGGTCAGGAGAGGAAGCCATGCAAAGTCCTCGGACGTGAGCAGGTCCAATACCTTTATGTTGAACTCGCGCGCCGAATCCTGTGAAGAATCACTTGAAATCGATAAGTCGCTGTTGCCGAACGGAGAAGAAACCGCACACACTTCTTGTCCTTCAGCTTGAGTACCCAGCGTAGGAACGAGCCGGGCAGCATAATCCTCAAAAGAAAGTAGAAGAGGAGGACTATCGACTTTCGCATGCGCCTCGGAATGAAGGTCGGTTACTCGCGAAGAAACCAGTTCCAGAGGCGTCGAGAGTGTTGTCGAGTCACTCTCGGCGGTGCTCAGTTTCCCTGTTTGCCCTTGCCTTTCAATGGGCAGACCAGTGTTTAATGAAGATCACTGTTGCACCATAGGCAATAGTGGAATCTCGTGCGTGCCTTGAATGCTTGCTCGGAGATGCCGTATTGGGACCAAGGGGCTGGAGCTGCTGCGTCGGGCCCGGGGCTAGATGCGGTGTGTGTCTTCGTCTTGCCATGTCCTCGGCCTCTGCCGGGGCGGCCACCTTCCCGAGCGGCTGTGAGTCTGTCCCCTTCACTGGCAGACACAGCCTCGCTGGTTTGGTCCAACAGCGTTGCCGCTGCGACCACGGCCACTCTCGGTGTAGCGGACCCACCCGGTGTGGTGCTCCGCTAGGGATGATGACGGAGATGGAGGATGAGGGAGGAGCGAGACAGCACAGCGCAGCTCCCACGCAAGACTCCAGCGCACGTACTCCAAAACTATACGAGTGTAGAATGATGGAGAAAACAGACAACTGTTGGGGTATACCTCAGCGGACTGACGGGACTGGATTGGACTGGCTGGTACCGATAGAGGTACCAGCCTGGATTGGACTGCCCCGAATACAACACAGGTCTGTGAGGACAGGCCAAGGGGCTGGTCTCACAGGCCAACCAGAGGTCCGCTACACGAGCCTCGGCCTGTGATGGATCGCCTAGATACAAACACGCTTCCGCCAAGAAGCGGAACTCTACCAAAGAAAAGAAAACCCGAGTAGTCTAGGATGTGGAGCAAGCTCCATGCTGAGTCCATGCGATGCAACCTAGGATAGAAAATGCCACAAAACAGCAATGTCACAGCTAACAGCCTACGTGAAAGCAGAAGCAACTAACTAGCATACATATCCTAGGAAAGTAGAAGCAACTAACTAGCATACAAAACCTAGGAAAGCAGAAAGTAGTGACAACTAGATCCTAGAATGTTGGAGGCAGTAGCCTTAGTCTGGGAACGACTGACTAGTGTACAAGTCCTAAGAACAGCAAAAGCAAAACAGCTAAATCCTAGAAATGTCAGAGGCAGTAGCCTCAGTCTGAGAGCAACAAAGCAACAACAAGTCAACCATATGTCACAGGAGGAGTGTGTCACAAACCAAAGGGTGGGATGGTTTCTGCGGGTGGCGAATGCAGCCTAGGGGTCAACAACTCCTAAGGGCATCCACACATAGTGACAGGGGGAACACATGTCATCAGGCTCAATGAGGGTAGGGAACAGGGAGCGAACAGAACCAATGACCCTAACAGATAGACCATCAGGGCGGGCAATGCTCGACTAAGGGGTGACCGCTATGGAGGATCGACCATGCAAGGGCGCACCTAGATGAAGCATGTGGGGCTGCCTAACTAGGGCATGAGGGCCGGCAGAGGGTAGAAAGGTGATGGGTAAGGGAATCATGCAAATGACTCCTAAAGTGAGGGAAGTCGGAGCTAGATCCGTAAGCTGGGAAGCCAGGGCAACGCTACGGTCCCGATGCCTATGCGTATACCAAGGGAGAGCCCAACTCAGAGGAACCCGGCTAAAGGGAGACCATCATGCGACACAACCGGGGTACTGTATAGGGTAAAGTGGTAAGAGAGTGATGACGTCTGAAGTAGGCAGAGCTGATCGTGACGAAGTCCGTGAAGCTGCCGATGACGTCCACGATAAGAAGTCCGGAATGTCGTCGAGGAAGAGCCACAACGTCGACGAGCTGAAGTAGCAAAACTGATGTGGATGGAGTACTGAGAAGTCAAGGACGTGGGAAGGTAAGTCGGAGTCAATCGTCGTATCGAGCAGGACGACGACGAGTGCACTGTGGACGCTCAGAAGCATCCGGATGCTGCTGAAGGTCTGCCTCAGATGGAGCAGGCTCGACTTCAACGGTCTCCTCAATCGGGGGAGAAGTAGGAGTGTCAATGTGATGAGGCGGAGCAATCGACCCAGCACGACGAGCACGGTCATAGGCACGCACCAACATGCGAGCGTGCTGCAAGTGCTCGAGGGGCTCCCAGGTAGCCTCCTCATCAGGGTAACCCTTCCAACGTACGACATGGGGAGGGTTGTCGTTGGTGACTCGACGACCAATGATGTCTAAATCGAGGAACTCCTCGTGGCCGTCCACCATGATGGGTGGAGGGCGCTCGTATGGTCATCTAGCGAAACGCTCAGACGGTCAGGACGCAGTAACGAGACGTGATAAACATCGTGCACACGAGCCTAGCGTAGGTAGTCGGTCAGCTTCACGCGGAAGCTGACCGGGTTAGATGCCGTATCAAAACCGACGGCCTGGAGGATGCGGCATGGGCCAAAGAAGCGACGCCGAAACTTGCGAAGCGTGTCCACTTCGAGCTGTAAGTGGCGGGCATCGATAAGCACATCATCACCAACTTTGAATGGATGATTCATCCTCGATCGATTCGCACTTGCTGCCATGCGAGTCTGGGAAGCGGCTATGTGCTCATGTGCGGTCTTCATGATCAACGTCATGTGTGCAACCCAATCAATCCAGTGCGGGACAACTCGTGTCGGGGTGCATCTGTGACGATCGAAGGAAGTCCGCGGGAACACGAGGGTGATTGTCGAGGTCGCAATAGTAAGGCGACATCCCCGTGGCTGGCGAGACGGCGTGGTTGTAGGCTATCTCCGCGTGGGCAAGATGGAGATCCCACTGCTGGTCGTCACGAACAATCTTTCGGAGAATATCTTCGAAAGTCCTGTTCGTGATCTCGGTCTGGCCATCAGTCTAAGGATGGTAAGACAAGGAAAAGCGGAGCTGGGTGCCGTAAACCTCGTGGAGCCGTCGCCAGATTCGGCTGGTAAAGCGCGGGTCACGGTCAGGTATGATGCTCAGAGGTAAGTCAAGGTCATGCACGACTCGGTCAAACACGATGTCGGCGACCTCACGTGCACTGATGGCATAGCGACACGAAACAAAGCGTGCGCGCTTCGTGAAGCGGTCGACGACGACCAAGATAGCATCATGACCGTGGGGGGTCGAAAAACGAAGAGGACCGATAAAGTCCATCAAGATGGACTGCCAACGACCATCAGGGATAGGAAGAGGCTGGAGCAAACCATAGGGAAGGTGGTTCGCATTGTTCACCTCCTGACAGGTAGGACACTCTGCGACGTAGTCCTTCACAAAGTCCTTGCGCTTCGGCCAAACTTACAGGCGGCTCACACGAGCCACCGTCTTGTGGAAGCCCATACGAGCGACGGCTGCATGGTCATGGAACTCTGCTACTGCTCGGACACGTAGCTGTCCAGTGGAGGGAACGCAAATACGGGGCTCTCTGGTGCCCTGTGAACCATGCCAGTACACAAGACCGTTGTCCCCGAGAGAGTAGTTTGGGGCGGTCTTGCCACTCCGAAGGGTCGCGTGGATGTCGCGATAGTCGGGGCAGTGGCGGTACTGAGTGCGAAACTTGTCGATCACCGAGTGGTGGACAGTGGTGACTGAGATGGAAGAGCTGGATCTGCTCCTGGTCGTGGTCAGGGCGCCGGGATAAGGCATCTGCAACGCGATTAGTCTCTGTCTCACCCTTGATGTGCTCAGTGGTGAAACTAAACTCGGATAGGTCGCGCCACCAGCGAGCCTGTCGAGGGGTGAGTTTCGGCTTTGTCAGAAAAGCCTGGACAACAGAGTTGTCCGTACGCACCGTGAACGGTGCCCCGTGCTGGTAGTGACGTCAGTGCCGAGCGGCATAAACTACTGCGAGAACCTCACGTTCATCAACGGTGTAGTTTATCTCGGCGGGCAGGAGCTGACTGGAGTAGAAGGCTATTGGACAATCACCTCAGCGGCGATGGTAGGAGAATAGTCAATAGGAGGCTTGCCAGTAGCTGGACAAGAAGGCGTCAGTTGGGAACCAGTGATATGGGTAGGTGGTGGGAAGCGAGGGCTACGAGGATGACAGGAATCAGGAGAGGAGGGGAAGATCTGATAAAGCACTGCTCCTATAGCAAAGTCTGACGCATCGGTGGTAAGGACAAAAGGGCGATCAAAACCAGGTAGGTGAAGAACCGGTGCGCATGTCACCGCCTTCTTGAGGGCGCGGCAGGCGTCCTCGTGGAGGGGTGTCCAAGCCCAGGGTGGGTTCTTTCGGAGGAGGGTGGAGGTAAGGACGTAGGAATACCTAGTGTATCCCTGGATGAAATTACTATAGTAGCTGGTAAGGCCTAGGAAGTTGCGAAGTTACTTGGCGGATGTGGGGGCGAGCCACTCCGCAATAACAGTGATCTTCGCGTCGTCCATGTGCAGACCCTGGTTAGACATGCAGTATCCTAAGATATCCACTTTGTGTTGGGCAAAGCGGCACTTGCTCAGCTTGGCGTAGAAGCCATGTCTGCGCAAACGGTCAAGAACGCCGCGGAGGTGTCTGAGGTGCTCCTCAAGGGTACGACTGTAGACCAGGATATCGTCGAGGTAGACGAGAACGTACTACTTTAGGATGTTCCTGAAGATGTCGTTCATCGCCCTCTGCAAGGTAGCGGGTGCATTGGTAAGGCTGAATGGCATCACCGTAAACTCGTAGTGGCCGAAGCACGATCCGAACGCTGTCTTCGGCTGGTCCGCAGCAGCGACGCGGATCTTATAGTAACCGCTACGAAGATCAATCTTCGTAAAGAAGCGGTTGCCTGCTAGGCGGTCGAACAGCTCATCGGAACGAGGCATGGGGTAGCTGTTCTTAACCGTGTAGCGGTTGAGACCGCGATAGTCGATGCAGAGACTGAGAGTTCCATCCGCTTTGCGAGCAAAGAGGACGGGTGCACCCCACGGGGAGTTACTGGGTTTAATGAAACCCAGTCTCAGGAGCTCCTCAAGCTGATGCTCGAGTTCGGTGGCCTCGGGGATCGAGAGTCTGTAGAGTGCCTGGTGGTGACCACGATAGCCAGGCACAAGTTGGATGGAGTGCTCGGCGTCACGCATCGATGGGATGCCGGTGTACGAGAACGACGATGGGAAAACATCGTGGTACTCTCGAACGAGGTCACGAACTGCGGGCTCCAGGTTGGCCGTATATCGTGCGAGTTCCTCAGCGTCAGCGTCAGCGCGCGACGGCGGGGTGGACTCGACGGACGGCGGAGGGACGGAAGTAGAGATGGGAGCCATGGAGATAGAAACAGGATCTGGCTCCAGAGGGATGAGCTCGGCGTCGAGACAGGGTGGATCATAGTGTAAAATATCCGTCACGTTCACCATAAAGAGGGTGCCGTCGTCCTGTTGGATGAAGTGGGCGAACTGCCGAGGCGAGGTAACAGTGATAGAAGGAGATGGTGTGGGGACGGAAGGCTCCGGGGCAGGAGGATCGGGGCGTGGTGTAGCAATGGTACTTATGAAGGGTACGCGATACGTCTGTCCACACTTCGTTTTGAGAACAAGAGTGTTGGTCGCCTAATCGGCCTCGGTGCCGCGAAACTGACGAGACCACAGAGTGCCGAGAATGAAGTCATACCCCGTCTCCATCACATCGAAATGTGCAGAGCAGCAGTGGCGACAAGGCGCCGGGGGACGATCAGTCGGCTCGAGAGTGAGAAAGAAGGGGAGGTCGGAGACCGTCTGATCGAAGAAGCGCTGGGTCTTGTCATCCCCTAGGGTGACAGAGATGGGAGTTGGAAACCCTGTCGTGGGTAAGCGGGCTTCTTTCACCACACGTGGGTGAATGAAGTCGCCCTAAGAACTGGAATCCCACAGCGCTGAGTACACCCTCGTGGAGGTCCCCAATCGAACTGGAATGATCGGGAGGGTGCGATCAGGGTCAGAGAGGATGGTGAGAAGGCTACGCAATGCAGCGACAGGGAGGGTGAGTCGCTCCTCACGAGCTTGGAGCATGCTCAAGTCCAGAAGAGAGGACACAACGTCCTCGCGAGTAGCGAACTGCTCGCTGCAACGAGCTGAGCGAATGGCTCGACGCGTCGGTAGTCGCGGCGAGGCAGGAGGGGAGACGGTGGTCTGCGGAGACGCAGACGGTACTGCGACAGAGGGCTGAGTACACTGTGTCGGGTCCTGCGAGACCTCGACTCCAATAGTGAGAGGGGCAAACCGCGACGGGGATGTCGGGAAGCCGACTACTGAGTAGGGCGCAGGTGTACACTGCACCGTGGCTAGGAGGCGGCGAGGCGGCGGGGGGGAACTGAGCACGACGTTGGCGGGAAAGGTCAGCGTAGTGGCGGTCGAGGGCGGTGGTATAAGGGCACCGCGAGGAGGTACGACTATCCAGGCGCCATCACAAACACCCACGCCGGCCCAAAATAGCCGCGCACTCCTCAGCGGAAAGGACACCACAAGGAGGGACAAAGCCCTGAGGGAGGTCCTGCTGAGGGACCTCGGGGGGCGACGTGCCAGCGTGACCCGGGCGGTTGCGTGCCCGGGAGAGGGTGGAGAGGATGAGCTGGAGGCGCTTGGCCATAGGCAGAGTAGAGTCCTCGAGATGGTGGTGGACGGCCTCGCCGAGGTCGAGGTCATCACTATGGTCACCCTCTGGCGACAGCGGGGCACCAGCGTCCTGCTCACCATACTCGAGCGAGCTGAAGCGACGCGAGAAGTGGCAGCCCTACTGCGCAGAATGGTGGGGGCGACCGTGAAAAGGGAAACGGCGCTGGGAAGTGTCGTGAGAGGAGGAGGCGGCGTAGGCCGTGCGCTGAGGCTGGCAGGAGGAGGCGGGGTGAATATGGGCCCGCATCCGCTGATGGTCCCTGGCGGCCTCGTAAGCCTGCGGGGCCGATGTGAACTCATACCGCCATAACTCGGAGTGGTCCTCGAGCGAAAGGCTGGCCAAGAATCGATCGATAAGGGAAGCCTCGGGGAGGAACGCCACGTCACAAATGAGGCGGGTGTCCTGAAAGACCTGGATGTGGCGATCCAGGCTGGCAGCGCCACCAGAGCCGGACCAACGTGTGGTGACGACACGCTCGAAGGTGTCAGTCACGTCGTGTCGAACTCCGAAACGATCCTCGAGGAACGCCTGGAAATCCATGAAGGTCGGGGTCCAACCCGCGCGGAAGTTCGCGTAGAAATCCTCCCAGGCCTCGAAAGGACCGCCACACAGGCGTGTGGAGAGGTTACCCACCCTCGTGTCGGGTGTGGCGCCCATGAGCTGGAGCGTGCGGGTGGCATACTGCAGCCACCGAGACACACGTATGCCTGTACCGTCATACAGGGCAATGTCCGACAAGCGAACGAGTGGTGCGCCACCGTTTTGGCGGCGAGGGGATCGAGGAGCAGAGGCCTGTGCCACGACTGAGTAAGTCGACGCAGGTCCTGGAGAAAGGGGCGCAGCTCACTGTGCGGCCGGGCCGCATGGGGGAGCAGCGGGGGCAACAGCGGCAGGCTGCGAGGGAGCTGCGATAGAAGAGGCCGCAACAACCGAGGGAACAGGAAGAAGGTAGGATGGGGCTGGATATGATGCTGGACGAGGGAAGCGAGCCTGCATGGAAGGAAGGGTAGAGGAAGGAGGAGGTGCGCCCGAAGGCGCAGCCACCTATGAGGGTGGGGGTGGTTGAAGGCGTAAGAGGGCGAGGTCGGCCCGGATCCGAGGACGTGGATCGAGCGAGGAGTTGCAGGAGGAAGAGTGGACGAAGTGGATGCACAAGCGGCACGGGGCATCCCAGAGGGGGGAGAGCCAAATGGCGCTACAGTCGTGAGAAGGGAAGGGAGGAGCGGGGCACCCGAAAAAGTTGAGACCATGGTAGCGAGTTGTGGTCCCGTGGCCGTAGTGGTCCGAATCTGGGTGGGTGCACCCGTAGAGTGAGGGAGGGCATGACTCGTGGCGGCCGTCGAGCTAGGGGCGTGGACGGTCACCAAGATGGCCGGGTCGGGGGTGGCAGAGGAAGAAGCTCCGCCGTGGCCACCTTGTCGGAGAACAGGGGACCCGGACTGGGAGCCAAGAGAAGAGAGAGGGTGAGGAGAGGAAGGACGACCAGCGTCCTGGAGTTGCCGCATGGCGCCGGCAAGGGTCGCCACCTGCGCCTGTAAGGGCGCGAGGGTCGCGAGTTGCACCTGGATGGGCGCGAGGACGGAGGTGAGGAGGGTGTGCAGGTCCCCCTGGGGCTGGTGGCCCTGGTCCGTCGCCACGTGTGTGGACCCCTGTGTCGTGGTCGTCGCCGCGTCGGCAGCGTGTGACACACTGTCGGCCATGGGGAGGTGACGGGCCGGGCTGGAGGGGGCCAGGAGAGGTCCGCGTGAGCGGAGGGCGTAGGGGGGGGTCCGCGGTAGAAAGCGGCGGACGGCGCTAGCAAGGCTAGCGCGGGCGCCGTCAAAGGGGAAGAGGTGGTTCGGGTCCAGGGTGCCCGAATAGGAAGGGGTAAGTAAGGTTGGGGGGGGGGGGTTGAAGAACCCTAAACCCTAGCAAAACCCTAAGAAAACCCTAACCGGAGCTTGAGTGGTTAGGGTAGGCTACCGGTGACCTAATCAAGAAAATAAAATAGCAAGCATAAGGGGGGAAAGGCGAGAGAAAACTAAATAAACAACAAGATTTCGAAAGAAAATATAAGTAAATAAGAAAGTATATAAATAATAAAAATAATTAAGGGAAGAAGTAAACAAAATGTGAAAGGAAAAATAATATTTATTTTTTTGAAATTTTCGGCAGCATTTCCCTACCCCCCATGGGGTCAAGAATGTGCCAAGGGAAAAGGAGAGACCGAGATAGGCACACTAGGGGTTTCAAACTGCCACAAATAAAATTTTTCAAAAAATAAATAAAAATAATAATAAATAAATAAATAAATAAGTAAATAAGTGCATAAGGAGGTGGAGAGAAACGGAGTATCTGATTATTTAAACATTTTGGCAGCATTTCGTTACCCCCATGGGGTCCAAGTGTGCCGAAAAAGACTAAGAAAAAATCAAAAAAATTCGGCACAACTCTGTTACCCCTACGGGGTCAAAACGTGTGCCGAAAGCAAGAAAGACTAACGCCTAATCAGATTTAGGGTTGCCGTAAAGAAAATCAAAATTTCAGAATAAATAGAAAAATAAAAGAAATAAATCAGAACATGAGAAAAGAAGGTGGGGAAGAACATAATTCAATTTTTTGGAAAAAAGAGAAAAGATAAATCAAAAGAGAGAGAGAAAGAAAAAAAATAGAAAAAAATTCGAGGAGGGGGGAAGGGGATGAAAAAGTGAAGGAGAAAAGAAAGAAATAGGAGGGGAAGAGAAAAAGATGGGAGGTAGGGGGATGATGGGGTGGTAGTTGGGGGAGAGGAGGGATGGGGAAAGGTGGAGAGGGATCAAGAAGCAGGGAGAAAAGAAGGGGGAAAGAAAAGAAATGAAGAAAAGAGAGTAAAAGAGTGGGTGGTGGGAGAAAGGTGGGGTGGGGAAGGTAAAAGGAGGAGAGAAAAGAGGCAGTAGAAGGTGGGGGAAAGAGGGGTGAGTAAGAGGAGAGAGGAGAGGTATGGAGGGTGAGTTAGTAGAGGGAGGGGAGAGAGATAAGTGATACCTGGCCCTTGGTGTCTCCAAGGGCACAAGGTATACCAAGACCAGGAAGGTCTTGGCCTTCGCTGCAGCAAGCCAGCTGGAGGAGAGAGGGGGCTGAGATCTTGATCAGCCCCTAGCAACAGTTCTGCAGATCTGCAGATCTAGGGTCTGCTGTGTGAGCAGACCCTCACCACTGTAGAGCAGCCCCTGAAACAGGGGGTCTTCAAGTCCACGGCAGGCTGCCACGTGGCACTGCAGGTGGCCACGAGCACAGGCAGCAGCAGCCACGGGGGGGGGGGAAGCAAATAGCAACCCGCCCGTTGCTGCTCTGCTCGTCGCCGGCCGGGGGGGAGGGGTAAATAGCCAGCACGGCACCTCTTCAACACGAGTGTGCCGTACTACAGGGCCATGTACACTCTGCGGCGAGTGTGTTATCAAGGTGCTTACGCACGCGCATGGCCCAGCAGGCGCATGGGTTCAAACCCCTGCAGCAGCAAAAATCCTGGATCTTAATAATGTAAATCCGGGAGCGGGGCGGGGCAGCATGGACGAGTGGCACGCGCGCGTGCGGTTGCCTTGGCCTTGGCGCTTGCGCTCGTAGTGGCACCTGCTTTTTTCGCCACATGTCACCTCCTGCAGGCGCCTGCTTTTTCCCTCGTTTTCGCTGGAAAACACCCGAAAAACAGCGAAAAAACCCGCTGTCGGGTTTGCTGTTTTCCCAGCTGTACGGGGTGGTGGGTGGGAGCGGGGAACGTTCCCGCTCCGATACCAATGCAGCGGACCCACCAGGTGTGGTGCTCCGCTAGGGATGATGACGGAGAAGGAGGATGAGGGAGGAGCGAGACAGCACAGCGCAGCTCCCACGCAAGACTCTGAAAAATTGTGCGAGTGTAGAATGATGGAGAAAACAAACAACTGCTAGGGTATACCCCAGCGGATTGACGGGACTGGACTGGACTGGCTGGTACCGACAGTGGTACCGGTCTGGACTGGACTGCCCCGAATACAACACAGGTCTGTGAGGACAGGCCTAGGGGCTGGTCTCACAGACCAACCAGAGGTCCGCTACACTTGGCCAATGCTGGTCCCTGCTCGGCAGAGAGCGCAAACGGGTAACCGTTGCCTGTACCGCGTCGTACTCGACTGTAACCGCCAGGTTATGGGCGGGTATGGGTACCCTTTCCGAAAGGGGAGTTGGGTATGGGCAGGCACAAACAAAAGGTGGTGGTTGTTAGGGCGGGCACAATTGCCCTTTTTGGAGATCAAGGGTGGGTAGGGGCAGGTAGGGGTAGGGGTAAGGGAAAAACAAACGGGTATGGTCGGCCAGGAAAAAAAAAAAGACGGGTATGGGCAGGCACGGGTGGCCAAAAAAAAAGAACGGGTGGGTACGGGTGGGTAGAGGTTCCCATCGGGTAACCGTGGTATAACCGATGTGAGTGTTGTAGCATTGCAGGCTTTGTATTTTCGCTCAAGCGTAACACTTTTTCTCATATTCCAAATTTTTCGCTTTCCTAGGAAGCAAAAGTTCTTTCCCGCAAGGGTAAATTTTATATCTCTTCATTTTTTTATTTTTTATTTTTCAAAATTTCAGACTATTTTCATATGTGTGTAACCCTGTGTATGTAATATTTGTGAGTATGTGTGCGTGTGTGCGTGTGTATGTGTGCGACAAACCGAGGGTTGTTGCATTTGCAGATCTGCTGTAGCACCAGATGCATCCATAGTAGCATCAGAGCAACCAGATGTAACAACTGTTGCTGTTGCGGCAGTAGCTGCAGCAGCTGCCACATCTCCAAAAATATATATATATTAATATTAATAATAATAAAAATTACCACGTCAATCCTTTGACGTCCAGGGGGTTGGGGACAGTTGGGGGCTGTTAAGGACAATCAGGGG
>BFEA01000547.1:154465-167899 GCA_003427395.1 Chara braunii | reverse complement strand
GGTTAGGGGAGGGTGGGTGATGAGCACGGGTGGTTGCGGGTGGGTGCATAGAATTATGGGTAGGTACGGGTGGGTACAGGTAAAGAAAACTTGGGTAGGGCAGCGTATGGGTGGTTAACAAACGGTTTGGGTTCAGGTAGCCATGGGTGGTTTTGAAAAAAAATGCTCATGGGTAGGTATGGCCAGTTACATGCTGAAGAGGTTCAGGTAGGGTAGGTCTGGGTACATTTTTTTCTTCTTCTTAGCAGGTGGAGATGGGTAAAGGTCCAGCAGGCTAGATGGATAAAGGTCCGGCAGGCCAGGTATACAGTGGGTATGGGTGGTTGGTTCTCAAAGAGGGTGTGGTTAGGTCAGGTACAGGGATTCCTCAAAATCCCAGTTGCGAACTCTGCTGCTCAGGCCTGCCGCAGACGAACGCAGATTCTTCGCCTCCTTGTTCATAATGATAATCTACGCGGCCTTGTCAAAAAGTTCCGCCATCGTCGTCAAGGTGTCCTCGATGTGAGTCAGGGCATTGCTTAATGTCGGACATGACCCTGAGATGAAATAGTGGCGGATGGCTTTGAAGCCCATCTGGATGTCTGGGACTGACGTCAAGCGTTGGTACTCGGCGATCCAGTCGGTACTTGGCAGCGTGCCTTGCTCGAAGACCATGAGCTTGTCCATAGCCTTGATCTCAGGCGGCTCGACTTGAAACCGCTTGTACCACGCCGCCTTCAAATCATCACAACTGATCTTGGTGTGCAAGTCGTTAGCTACCAGTCCGTACTTGGACAAGAGGTTGTCCAACCAAGCCTGGCACGCGCCCCCTGAGCGAGAGTATTAAGTATGCGTAGTGCTTGTGTTCTTTGACATTGTGTAGCTGTAGCGTGAGCTCAAACTTGCCGAACCATGGAACCGGATCTGTCTTCGTTGAGTAGCAGAAGATCTCCTGCCCGTCAAACTTTGGAGCTGTTTCGCGCGGTTCCAAACTTGAGATCTTGGCGGTAGTACAGATCCGTTGTTGCAACTGTTGCGTTGCGGTCTGCTGTAACTGCACGCCGTTTTTGAGGGAGCTGACATCCATCTCCAATGCTTCGAGGCGATCGGAGGTATTGGAAGAGCTTGCATCGGGGGCGGCGACCGGTCGCTGCTCCAGCTGTTGAAGGCGGCCTTGGACTTGAGCTAGCGAGTCGTCGAGGCTGTGGATGTCCTCCTGCTGCATAATGCATGTAGCCAGAAGTCTGTGAGATGCGAGAGGAGGAGAGCGATCTTGTTTTCGCAATCCTCCAACTTGCCATTCTCGGACTCGGTCCGCCATTCCACTGTCATTGTGAGCAAAGTCTGCTCTCCGCTAAATATCTTCTCATGAAGTTGGTTTCTTTCTTCATCGGCAGCCCTTGTTGCTGCCTTGTCATGCTGGCGCTGTTGTTCAAGTGCCAGCAGACGTGCCTACTCGGCGTCCTCTGCCTTCTTCTTCGCTGCCGCTGCTACGTCATCTGCCCGTTTCTTTGTTTCGGTACTCCAAGCCAGCATCCGGACCTGATAGGCCTGGTCTGCTTCTCCGAACCTTTGGTCCATAACGGCTGTATGTGACCGCAACAGCATAGACCAGGCCTGGGGCCTGCTGACGTGGTATTCCTGCTCTGTCGGCTGACGTGTCCTGCTGACGTGTCCTTCTCACATGGTCTGCTCGCGTGTCCTGCTGACATAGTCTGCTGACGTGGCCTGCTGACATGGTCTGTTGGCGTGTCCTGCTGGCGTAGTCTGCTGACGTGGCCTACTGACATGGCAGCTCACCAATGTCGTCGCAGCGGGTACCCCGGGATGGATAGAGAAGGTAGGGCCAGAAGGGGCAACAACATAGATGGGGAGGGTGGGTGGGAAGAATCGCCCAGATAAGGAGCCACTAATCAATAAAAAGAAAAGTTTGAACTTTGCAAAAAATTTCGAAAAATTAAAAAAATCCCGACTTTTGCAAGTTACCCAGGTCTTCCGGCCTCCCTTAAAGTTCGAAATGATCAATGAGAGAAAAAAATTTCGACTTCAGACTGCAAATGATTTATAGAACTGACTAACAGAATCCTAGAACTGGGAAAAACAATTCCGAAAAGAAATGACCAGTATTCGGATTTTCTCAGATGAGAATATTCGCAGTTTGGAAAATAATACCTGCAGGAGGGATTTCCCGTACCGTTTTTAGAAAAACGAATTTCGAAAAAAAAAATATTCCGAATTTCCAACTAACGGGAAATGCAATAGGAAATCGAAATTTTCAAAAAGAAGGATATTACGTATTTTCAACAACGAAATTTCAAATTTCAGATGTTGCGCTATTGCGATTTTCCATAACAGAATAGCGAGAAAACAAAATCCAAGAAAAGACAAAAATTTTGATTTTCGATAGTAAGGTCAAAATCGTGATTTTGCAAGAGGTTAACGGGGCATCTGGTTTTCAGGCCTGAAATTTCTGAAATTAGGGTTTTGGGCTCAAATTTCATATTTTTTTGGAATTTCAAGTTTTTGCTATATATGCATTTTGATAGGGTTGCCGTATATGAAATTTGGGGTTATTTGGAGTTTTAGAATTTCAAGTTTTTGCTATATATGCATTTTGATAGGGTTGCCGCATATGACATTTGGGGTTATTTGGAGTTTTAGAATTTGCGCTATTAAGATTTCTGAAATTTCTGAAATTGGTCTTGGGCCAAATTTCATGGAAATGCACCTTTGGCTTGCTGTTTTATATGTTTTTAATTGCTTTTTTTAATGTTTTTTTCTGTGATGGGGTCGTAAGAAGTGCACTCTATAGATTGGTGTGAAGTGTTGTTAAAATGACTGTCTGGTTTTCTTATAAATGGGCCTGAAAAATGGGTGCTCGGTTAACCTGCTCTCTGATTTTGGGGGCTAACTAGTGTGTGTGAGGAACAAGCCCTCCCTCAAGTGGCCCTATCAGACATCACATTGTTCGGGGCCAGGGCCCAGCAAGCCAAGTGCCCGCCCTAAGTGAAGGCGGGCCTGAATATTCGTCACAGGCCAGATTCGACATTTCCATATGTGGGTATTCAGGCTCTTGCAGCGGGTCAGTTGGTTGAGTGAACGCGCGAGCCTCACTAAGCTGCGCCGTACAGTTGGCCCAGGCCACGAAAGTTGTGCCTGGACACCTACACACACAGCAGGGCCGATACATTGAGAAGCAGGCCGTCGGCCTTTGGAAAAGCAGTACAGCCGACGCACCTACCTGGGGGCCCTGCGCAGATGCATCTAACAGCCCAAGTCCGAAGACTCAGGCCGCGCCCAACTGTAAAGGGCCCAGGCCCTCAACTGTAAGTCTCGGCCTTGGCACAAGGTCTGAGGCCCAACCGGAAGCTACTGGAAGCTTCCAGCCAGGCCACACGCAGCATGCAGCAGCCTGCCACTTCCATAAAGGAAGTGAGGCAGCCGAGGCCAAGCATTCTGGCCAGCGCTGGCAATGCAAAAGTGATGTTGCACTCTCGCTTAATGCTGCTGCCAAGGGCGCTGACGGGGGCGCGAGAGGTGAAGTGGGGAGCTGCAGGGCAGCGGGGCGCAGGCAGCCATAACCGGGCTACTGGGCGCCAGGGGGTACAGCGGATGATCGGGTGGTCTTCAAGGAGTGAGGCGTTGTGTGGGATAATCAAGGTCTGATTGAGGGTGACGAGATACGTACCTGGTACATGAAGAGAGTTCGCCGATGGTGTGGACAGTCATGTACATTGGTCTTCGTGAGCCAAATGATCCTGTTGTGTGAACCAGCTGTAGCGTAGGATAGTATGGTAGAGTAGGTTGGGCGTTGTGCGCCAGACAGAGAGAGCGACTCTAGATACTGTGTTGGTGTGGCCTACGGGCTTGGACATTGGCTCAACACTTCATTGTATTGCTCTTTATGGATGGTTTTCTCAGTGCATTTGTACTCTCTACTTGGGATACTACTACTTGCTCAGCTGTGTGATTTCACAACTTGGTTTTATGTATATCGCTCGCACTCATATTCCTTGCAATTTGGTATCGGAGTTGGTTGATGATCACCGCTTACCTGACACCGGTGATATTGTAACTTGGTGCATTGAGGATGCTTCATGTGCAGTGAGAAACTTTGCCGCTGGTTAATTAGCGGGGCTAGAGAGGCCAGCCTCTGGAAGGCTGTGGCGACAACGGATGTATACAAGGTAGGATGATGAGAGTATGCTAACGTGGCATTTTGGCTGAGGTGGCACTACATTGCGTTGTGGGTGGTACCGTGGCTATTGACTGCTGACACCTAACAGACAGACTAGAGTAGGACTGTAATCTACCATAGTCAGTTCTTCTCGAATCTTCTGTGCAGACTAATAAGAATAAGAGATTAGACAATGTGTACAGTTTGTGTAGATGTTGTTGATGCCGCTTGTTTAGTAGGCTAGGTAACTCGCCAGACGTTTAGTTATTTGTTTATTTTTAGATCCGGTCAGACGCATGCTGCGTTAGGTTCCAACGAGGACATTAGTGCAGACAGCTTCTGCCTAACCTATGAGTGGATCAAAGGGTGAGGGAGGTGCAGATGACGATAAGAGATTAACACGGATATCATCCCTATTCCTCGAGTGTTCCAAACCTTAGAACCAGGAGAAGAGAGAAGGTTAAGGGTTGAAGCTAGGGCCCATAATCTTGAGGCTGCAAGAGAAGCAGCAGTAGCTAGAGCGGTAGCAATGGCTACTTCCGCAGCAACTGCTGCCAACTCAACTGGTCAAGGGCTAGGCATGCCGACCAGTTCACAGTCAATCTCCACTACGTCAGGGGTTGGCACTAGTCAAATGGCGGGCTCGCAGTTAAGCTCGCCGCCTCCACGCACCCGGGAGCAGATGGAGCTCCGGCAAGTAGAGAGGATCCGCTTAAGGTTAGAGGAGGAACTTAGACAGGCTACTAGAAGAGAGAAAGAGATCAAAGAGAGAAGTGTCAGACTAGAGAGTAGGAAGGCAGACATGGCTGCGCTAGAGGCATTAGATGACACTGCCCTAAACACTACATGAAAGATCCTGAAGGCAAGCGTCCTCTCCATGCATGCATGCACAGACAGCAAGATGGACGCCATGCAAGATACTCTAGACCAGATCCTACAAGCGAACATAAGCCAGGGATCCGGCCAGCAGCCTTACCATCGCTGCCACTCTCAGCGATGACAGGCCTCTATGTCGCTCAGTCTACACCACCACCAAGTGTTACATCAACAACAGTTCTATCTCAAACTATTCCTTCTTCATCTTCTGGTCCAGCGACTGTTGCTACACCACAGTCGCCACCTGTCTCGCAAGCGGGACAAAAATTACCAATATCCCAAGACCCCACTGAACCCACCCGCAACCTTCTCAGGAGACAAGAAGGATGAGGCTCTCGACACATGGTTGAGAACGGTGCCAGTGTGGGTGAGGGCCAAAAGGACATTGGTAGAATAGGAGGTGATCACTGTTGCATCCTACTTAAGAGGGTTCAGCAGCCCGTTGGCTAAACGGATTGGTAGCTTCAAAGGGCTTCGGCAGGAACATGCATGATTGGGCGCAGACCCATACATTAGAAAGCTTTATGGACTTAGTGGAGGCTCGTTGGCACAACCCTCAACAGGCATAGATTGCCACTGATGGGCTCTTAAAGCTTGATACTAGAAAGTACAAGTCAGTGTGAGAACTTACCACAGTCGTAGAGCGCCTCATCGTCATCCCGGGAGTGGAGTACAATCCCCAGGTTTTTTTGACCACGTTCCTGAGATGTCTTCCCACCGACATTAGGAATTTATTTGCCAGCGAGGCTCACAGAGAGTATTACACATTTGAGTCATTCACCAAGAAGGCCCTAGACTTAGAGTTTACTCTGAGTGGAGCTCAAACCCCTTCTACGGATGGGAGAAAGAAGAAGACTCCACAAGAGTGGAAGAAAAAGGGTAGTCGATTGATGATGGTTGATTCCGATGGGAATCAAACCGAGATCGATGATGTTTTCGATCTTGTGGAGGGTACAGAGTTTGACGGCGAGGAGAGTGCTGAGGGTAGCAACTTCGCCGTCGTAGTTAAGACTAAGGCCGGTGGTCACGGCAAGGGCGGTCAACAAAGGAGTCCGGGGCAGGCCGCTAACCCAAACAAAATAGTTGCTTGGGTTAGAGCATGTCTGGATCAAGAAGTGTGGCGGGACCGTTGGAGTCGTGGTGCTTGCATTAACTGCGGTGAGTATGGTCACACACAGTTCAAGTGCAAGAACCCAAAAGTCTTGCAGAAGATCCCTCCTAAGGGTGGGTTTTCTTCTTCTCAATCTGGGGCCTCTACGAGCTCCAACTCGGGAAACACTTACGGCCAATAGAAGTTATAGCTGCTTCTACTCTTGTTGAAGCGGGTGATGTACCCTCCCCGTTTCAAGAGATGGCCAACGCTATTGACTCCTTAGTCACCCCGCAAACGCATCCGGACCCAACTATACTCTGTACGTTGGATGTGTCTGAGGCCTTACAGGACCTTCAAGGTGAGTGGTCGGCAAGGGACACTCGTGAGTCCTGGGTGGCACTGAGTAGAGGTCCTAGAGGGGAGCACTTCGTTGTGGAAGTTGATGTGGGCGGTCGCAAGTGCGGCGCCTTCGTAGACATTAGCTCCACACGAAACTTCATAAGTCGCGACTGCGTTGACAGACTGTGCCGAAAGGACCGGGTGCAGCGCCTTAGTAGACCGGTAGCATCTACTTTGGCCAACAAAGAGCGCATGATGGTGGAGGACTACGTTAAAGATGTAGTTTGCACCTTCTCCTACCCAGAAGGAGAGCTAAACCACAAGATATCATTCCTGGTGAGCGACGAGTTGCCCTTTGACATATTATTTGGCATGTACTACCTCGAGGTTGCCAAGCCCCAGTTTGACTGGGACAAGAAGGTGTTGAAGCACGAGTTGCCTAGTGGGAGAACCGTGAGACTGGCCAAATACAAAGCCAGTAGGTTAATAGACTCCTATGGGTGCCTATGTGCATTTGCCTTCTATATGTCTCTGCAAAAGGGGAGGCCGTTAAATCACCCCCAGAGATAGAGACCATCGTCGCTAAGTACCCAAATCTGTTCGAGGAGCCTACAGCAGTCGTAGACAGGGAGATTGTCCATGCCATAGAGATTATCCCAGGAAGTAAAACACCTAAGGGTAGAATCTATAAGATGGCTCCACCCGAGTTGGACGAACTTCGGCGGCAACTGAAAGAGCTCACAGAGAAGGGTTGGATTCGACCTAGCACTTCCCCCTTTGGCTCACCAATATTGTTTCTTCCAAAGAAAGGGCGAACACTAAGGATGTGCATTGATTATAGAGGCCTGAATGCCATCACCGTTAAGAACGCAGAGCCTCTACCACGCATCGACGACCTATTGGATAGGGTGCAGGGGTGTAAGTACTATACAAAGATAAACTGAAAATCTGGGTACCATCAGATTGCCATTAGACCAGAGGACCAGCACAAAACCGCATTTCAGGCCAGGTACGGTCTATACGAGTTTGTGGTGATGCCCTTTGGCCTTTGCAATGCGTCGGGTACATTCCAACACGCCATGAATAGGATCTTCCATGACTACTTGGACAAGTTTGTTGTCGTGTACCCCAACGACATACTTATCTTTAGTAGATCTGTCGAGGAGCATGCTCAGCATGTAGACAAAGTACTGTCACTCGTTCGGCAGCACAAGTATAAGATACACGCTGAGAAATGCGAGTTTGGTCGCACTCGAATCTTGTACTTGGGTCATGAGGTATCCGCGGATGGAATTAGGCCCGAAGATGCGAAGGTGGCTAGCATTCGTGACTGGCCACGACCCCAGTCTGTGACTGAGGTCAGATCATTCTTGGGAATGTGTGGTTATTACCGCAATTTCGTAAAGAATTATAGCACGATTACATCTCCCTTGACTGATCTAACTCGACTCGATACACCATGGGACTGGACCGACGAGTGTGAGGCAGCTTTCAAACATTTGAAGCATACTCTCACGCATCATGAGGTTCTCATGGTACCCGACCCGCAAAGGCCGTTCGTTGTAACCACTGACGCAAGACAGTATGGGATTGGCGCAGTGCTGGCTCAGCAGGAAGGGAAGAAGTTTTGACCGATCGAGTACATGAGCAAAAAGATGTCTTCAAAGAAGTTGGCAAAGTCCACCTACGAGAGGGAACTCTACACTCTTTACAAGGCATTTGTCCATTGGAGGCACTACCTGTTACGAAGGTTCTTCTACTTGAGAACTGACCATCAGACACTCAAGTGGATCAAGACTCAACCAGTTCTCTCCGATGCACTCAAACGCTGGATTGAAGTCATAGATCAATATGATTTCAAACTAGACTATTTGAAGGGAGAGTACAACAAGGTTGCAGATGCGTTGTTTAGGAGGGCAAATTACCTAGGTGCGCTGATTTCTGAGTTTGGTTTGTCAGAGGACGTGACTCGATCGTTGGATGAAGCCTACAAGGAAGATCCCATCACGATGGACATCATCAACAAACTACAGGCTAAAGATAAGGCCACCACTGATGAGTTTGTGATGGTGGATGGGTTGCTCTTTCTTGAGAAGGCAGGGTTCAAGAGGTTGTTTGTTCCATCTAGAGAAACTTTGCGTAGTTTATTTTTAGGTGAGTGCCATGACGCAATGGGACACGTCGTCTATAAGAAGAGTGCTAATTTAGTACAGCGATTATGGTGGCCGAACATGCTTGACGATGTGAAGAAGTACGTGGAGACCTGTCAGTTCTGTCAGCGGGACAAACCGCGGACTCGAGCTCCGCTTGGGTTACTCAAGCCTTTACCCTTTCCTGCTGGCCCAGGGCAGAGTATCTCCATGGACTTCATGGATACTCTTGTGACCAGCAAGAATGGCAAGAGGCACATCTTCGTCATAGTGGATAGGTTCACTAAGTACGCTAGACTAATCGCCATGCCAGAGACTGCCAGGACTGAGCACGTCATCAAGTTGTTCATGGACAACTGGGTGCGTGATTTTCGATTGCCTAAGACTATCGTTAGTGATAGAGATGTCCGTTTCACTAGTGAGATGTGGAAGAAGGCCGCTGAACAGATGGGCAGCCAGCTTCAGATGACTTCTGGGAATCATCCCGAAGCAAATGGGCAGGCTGAACAGATGAACCGAGTGGTGCAACACCTGCTGAGGCATTACATCAAGCCCAGCCAGAATAATTGGGATGAGAAGTTACCTCTCATCGCCAGTTTGTACGACAACGCGGTACACAGCACCATCGGTGTCAGTCCTAATCAACTACATCTAGGATGGAAGCCTAGATTTGCTTTAGACTTCCTCCTACCTGAAAATCGAGCTGCTGCAACTCCTAGAACCACCGAATTTGGTGTCCAGTATGAGAAACTGCTGCAGCAGACTGTCGAACACATTAAGAAATCTCAGGAGGTCATGATTGCTTCTGAGAACAAGCGTCGTCGACAATCCACATTTCAGGTAGGGGATTGTGTCTGGGTCGAGGCTAGTGAACTGGGACAGGAGTTTGGCATCTCTAGGAAACGAATGCCTCAGTATTTCGATCCCTGGGAAGTCCTGGATATCGTGGGGAATGATTTGGATGGTCCCTTGTACGTCATTCGTATCCCTGGTCACTTACGCACTTACCCTGTTTTCCACGCTTCCAAACTTGCACCTTTCGCTGAGACAGCACAGTTCCCATCACGGAGATCTATGCTGCCCCCAACCATGGATAGCCACGTGGACGTTGACGACATCCTGGATCACAGAGACACGCCTGTTCCTAAGCCACCTGGTAGGGGAAGACCTCCCAAACCTGCGCGAGAATACAGAGTACATTTCAAGCATCATACAGATCCGAAGGAAGATCGATGGATTTCAAGGGAGGAACTTGTCAAGACAGCTCCTCAGATCGTGGCCGATTATGAGAAAAGACTAAAGGGGAAGGCACCAGCATGAAGCATCTCAACGAACTTTCGAAGCTAAGGGGGGTGGAATGTGAGGAACAAGCCCTCCAGTGGCCCTATCAGACATCACATTGTTCTGGGCCAAGGCCCCAGCAAGCCAAGTGCCCACCCTAAGTGAAGGCGGGCCTTAATATTCGTCATAGGCCAAATTCGACATTTCCATATGTGGGTATTCAGGCTCTTGCAGCGCGTCAGTTGGTTGAGTGAACGCGCGAGCCTCACTAAGCTGCGCCGTACAGTTGGCCCAGGCCACGAAAGTTGTGCCACACGCAGCATGCAGCAGCTGCCCCTTCCATAAAGGAAGTGAGGCAGTCGAGGCCAGGCATTCTGGCCAGCGTTGGCAATGCGAAAGTGCTGCTGCGCTCTCGCTTGATGCAGCGCTGCTGCAAAGGGCGCTGACGGGGCGCGAGAGGTGAAGTGGGGCACTGCAGGGCAGCAGGGCGCAGGCAGCCATAGCCGGGCTGCTGGGCGCTCGGGGGTACAGCGGATGATCGGGTGGTCTTCAGGGAGAAAGGCGCTGTGTGGGATAATCGAGGTCCGATTGAGGGTGACGAGATACGTACCTGGTACATGAAGAGAGGTCGCCGATGGTGTGGACAGTCATGTACATTGGTCTTCGTGAGCCGAAGTGATCCTGTTGTGTGAACCAGCTGTAGCGTAGGATAATATGGTAGAGTACGCTGGGCATTGTGCGCCAGACAGAGAGAGCAACTCTGGATACTGTGTTGGTGTGGCCTACGGGCTTGGAAATTGGCTCAATAATTCTTTGTATTGCTATTTACTTGCTCAGCTGTGTGATTTCGCAACTTGGTTTTATGTATATCGCTCACATTCATATTCCTTGCATGTGCTCTAATCAATCAATAAAGACTATAATCAGCTACCTAGTCCCCGCACACGTGTCAGATCAGGTTGTCTTGATTCACGTGCGGTGCTCTGATACCAACTGTTACATGCCCAGTTGGGCGATGTACATAGAAACCGAGGATCCGCAAGGTGATGAAAAGGACTGAATGGACAATGCAGTGCAAGTAGAATCTCAACAAGCAATGTGCATTCCATTACATACAAAATGGTGCTGAATAGCGCAGGGAAGACTTAGATACAAAGCCTGACCTGACCGGGACTGACCTCATTCACATAGTATCAGATAGCGAAGCAGAATGCTAGAATGCTAATGACTAGCCCAATCAATGTTTGAACGCAGACCAAAAATACATCGTATCCATCACCAGGTGTGAAGGAGCCTGGTGCTGTACACAGGAAGAAAGCGCCAGGTCCAGACATACACAGACGTAGAGGAGGGAATCAGACGAAAGGAGGGAAAAAGATGGGAATGTCGTCAACACCAAGTCTTTGTCACAAGTCCCAAATAATCCCTCGTTGCAATGTCTGAAGTCCAAAAGTCGAAGCTGGATCCGATGTCACCGAGCTCTTTCTCTCTTCTCTCGTAGTCTGCAGATGCAGTGAAGTCAGATGATGAGAGGGGGAGAAGGAGATGGTGGACTGAGAAGCGGAAGAAGAAGAACTCTCTCTCTCTGTTACGAGCCAGATACTAACCTGTGATGTTGGCGCTGTGCTGCAGGTACCTCGAAGACGAAGCTGGAGCAACGGCGCTGCAGGTAAGTACCTCTGGCCTCCGCCCCAATCTCTCTCTCTCTCTCTAGTGCTATCCTAGCTATGGCACCCAGCGCTGGAGACTACAGCTACCTACTGCGCCCAGCGCTGAAGACTAAGGCTAACGCTATTACTACTCCTGCAGCGCTCCCTCCAGAGTGCTGCTGCCGAATCCTGAAGACTACTACTGCCTCCTGCCTACCTGTGAAGTGCATGGGAAGTCCCTATGTACTACCTTGGCCTGCCTCCTGACTGCCTGAAGGGCGAGCCCAGCCGAGGAGGCTGCTCTTGCCAATGCAGAACTGTGCCAGGGGCTGGCGCTGCAGCAGCTGCTGAGGCTGGCGTGGGGAACAGGCTAAGAATAGCCTGTTCCCGAAACCCTGGTTCGGTGCCTGAGTTTCAGGGCCGGTCGTTCTGATGAACGACCGAAAATGGACCTTCGTTTCAGGCTAAAAAGGCTGTTGCCATTTTTAGTCTGAAGCGACACAGGGACTGTAGGCCCCTGTTTTCAGGCTTTCGGGCTGAACAGTCACGGGGCCTGTAGGCCCAGGTTTTCAGGCTTTAAGCCTGAATTTCAGGCTTTCAGCCTGAGGGACGCAGGGCCTGGAAAATGGCCCTCGTCTGCAGGCGCAGCATGTAACAGAGAGAGAGTCAGAGTTTTCTTGGTGTGGGTTTTCTTAGTTTTTGATGTTTTGGGTGGGAGCTTTCGGTGCTCCTTTTGTGATTGCCGTTTCAGGCATTGCAATTGGCGGGGCGCCGAGGTTTCCATCTTGCTTGCTGTTTCGGCTGCGAGTTTTTTCTGTTTGCTGCGTTTGTTTTACTTAGGTTGTAGCCTGTAGCCTTTGTTTCGTTTTCGGCAACCTTGTTGGTCTTTTTGTTTCGTTCATTGTGTCTGATCGTAAACGGGTTCTGTTGACTCCGATCGGAAACTGGTTAGCAGGAAGACAAATGAGCGAGCTTCTTTCTGCAGAGCCCCTGTCAGTAGGGTTTCTTAGGGAGAGGAAGCGGATTGTGGAGCAGCTCACCACGTGTCACGAGGAGTTGGGGAGGGTTTGCGGGGTTTTGGCCCCTACCGTGCAGGAGGCGGGGTGTTTCTGTTGGTTTGGTTGTATATGTTATTTTGGCGGCGTTTGTCTTTTTACAATTTGTTTTGGGGCTCGCTTTCATCTGTCTTAGGGATTGATGGGTGAGTGCAGCTCTGTGGGGACTTCGTCATGGAGGGCAGTGAAGCTCCGTTAGGGAGATGATGCAGACTGGGGAAGTGGAGCACCCTAAATCGCGAGGAGGGAGGGAGGGTTTTGCGGGGTCTTCGGCCCCTGCAGTGCGGGTGGTAGGGTGCATCCGCTAGCTTGCACATGCACCATCATGGTGGGAGTTGGTGCCTTTGGGTAATGGAGAGTGTGGGTAGAGGTGCGATCCGCCCTGAGTCGCGTAGAGGAGGGTGGGTTTGCAGGGTCTTTGTCTGCAGTTGGGGGCCTGTGGATACGGACCCCTGCCGTGTGGGTGGCAGGGCGGCTCGACAGAGGAGAGGAGGGGTGGGGATGATAGCTTTCTTGGTTTCGCGTAGTACTTGGATTGGGTTTCTTAGGCTTTTTATTGCAGTTGGCCAGGAACTACCAGAAATTCTGTTTTGATGTGAGGGACACCGGACCCATTTTCCGGTTTGTATAATGAAATGGCAACCTCGGCATGAACCTGGCCGGAGTGCCCAGATGATACAGGACAGGTTGCCCACTCTTTTGGGGGCAAAAAAAAAAAAAAAGACGAGAAAGAAAGCAAGCAAGAGAAAAAAAAAAAAGGTAGCAGCAGCTTGTGTTATACTCGGCCTACAATGTAGACAGCCTACATAGGCCTTTTCTTTTCTTCTTTATTTTT
>BFEA01000547.1:123213-143344 GCA_003427395.1 Chara braunii | reverse complement strand
TCTCTCTCTCTCTCTCTCTCTCTCTCTCTCTCTCTCTCTCTCTCTCTCTCTCTCTCTCTCTCTCTCTCTCTCTCTCTCTCTCTCGGGCGCTTGCTAACTACACCAGAAGAGCGGAAATGGACAGAGCTGAACCCCCTCCTCCAGATCACTCTTCCGGATCAGCTGCTCTCCTCCGCCTCTTCCCACCAGACTTGTAAAAATACTGAAGCCTGCAGGGCAGATGCAGCACAGAGCACTCCGAATCCTTCATCGATTTCGGAATTGGGAACTCTTACTTCCCTGTCGGGCGGGGAACCCGCGGAGCGGACGTCACACGGTATCAGATCGGGCACCAAGCAGTCGGATTAAACCGTCGATTTCACTTTCCCGCCGCATCACCACCAATTCTTGCTAATTGCAAATCTGCTCGATTTACCTCAGTTGGGTGGCGCTTCGGCCGCACGCCAACCAGCGCATACTCGCCCACGCTCTCACACGGACACGCACACAACAAACCTCCGACGTCCACGTCGATCGGAAGCACCGCAACAACCTTCAGCGCGTCTATCGTCACCACATTCGGACTGCGGAAAGTAGCGACCCTCAGTTCGTACATGGGTACTTCGTACTCCGGGCGCTAGCGAGCGCGGGAATATGCCGGACTGGCGAGCTATACGGTGGTAGGCGCCAAACGTGCCTTCAGCAAAGGTAGGCGCCAAACGTGCCTTCAGCAAAGAAAAGCTGAGCTAATTCTCCACCCATTTCAACAAAAAAATGCCTATGCTTCGACATACCGCCGCTGACCGACTGGCCCCACATTCGTCAGTCAACAGCCTCGGCGATGCGATGAACTCTCCTTGCGAGTTGGGAAATAGCCGCAAGGAGGGAAAGCGGGCAACGAAACGGACAGGTGCGACGGACAGAGATGGAGCAAACAAACGTGGCGCGAAAACGGTAAAGACGACGGCAACACCTGTCTGCCAAGTGCGCAACTCCTCCTTTCTACAATAGTCGCTTCCGAGTGCTGTGGCAAGGCCTTACATGATTGAATCGCTTTTCATTACTCAGTCGCAACGTGGCCGAACGGGAATCCCGCCAGCAGACGAAAGCCGATGGGAAACCTGCATCGCAGCTTTTGTTTTTTTTTTCCCTCAATCTCTTTTTTTTGGGGGGGGGTGGGAAACTCAATTTCATCTCACAAAACCTACCTAACACTACTATTTTTTCTCTCAATTTTATCTCACACCACCTACCTACCACTACTCCTAATTGTAGGCATACGGGGAACCCCGTAGCAGCCAGAACCGTGTTCACGAGAGAACATGCGGGGGCTGCTTCCGACCTGCAGGTGGGCGATACCGGGGACAGCCGGTGCCAACAGGACCAATCCCTGTGCCTCCGCCCAGGTCCCCTCCCCTACGAACATCAGCAGACTCTGCTCAATGCCGATCCCCTCAGGTCCCCTCCCCTACGAACATCAGCAGACTCTGCTCAATGCCGATCGGGGTATCCAGTGGTCTATCTCTAGGTGGCGGGCGCCAAGCATATGGCCAGGAAGGTACATGAGGCCAATGGGGACTGAACCCACGCCTCCTGAATGCCACTTGCCAGCCTTACCAACTGAGTTAGGCCGCACTGATCGCAGCTTACAACTTACGCATTTCTTTTTTTTTTTTTTCCCAAAGCAACACTCGAGGCCGGGGACCCCACAATTCTAACCAGAGTTATCCTGGCAGCATCAGCCAGTTTAGCTTTTTACAGGACCAAATGGACCCGGCTGATTGTGTCAACTGTTATCAAGTACCACTATCTACTCTACCTCATTCCCCATGAGAGACTCACCATGCATCCTCCTTGCAACATATAGCAGTCCTACTACATAAAGGAAAACTACCAGCCGATCACTACTTATAACTGCTAAACCCACCAATATTTATTAGGGTGAATGCTACTGCAGTTGTCAAAACTACCACACACTAAGTAGGAAATATCTTTCTGAAAACAATCTAATTAGTAAAGACCTACAGCTACCCTCTACTTCCCATTATTAAACCACAAATGCCTCAAAATTCCCTACAGGCCTATCACGGCCCTATGATCTGACATTTTGGCTCAACAGTAGCCATCTGCAAAACTGCAGTTTGTAATCTGAAGAAATTGAAACCAAAGCACCCTTCTTGGCCCAGGTATTACCAAACCAGGCCCGCCCTTTCCTCGGGTGGGATTTAGAATGCTGCCAATCGGCCCTAATGGCGAGCCTAATCAAGATTTTGGTAGTGGCAATCAACTCTGCACATGTCGACATTTCTTGTTTAAAGCAAGCCTTGTTTCTTCCTTTCCATATGACCTCCATCAGAACCCCTCTACACACTAGTGCAATGTATCCCCAACCAGTTGTAAGATCCGTCCCAGGCGGGCAGCTGGCAAACAGAATCCACTCCTGGGACCAGGAAAGTTCTGCATTAGAAATTATTTGCCAATGCCCTTTCCACCAGTCCCACAACTGTAACGACAAGGGACAGTATAACCACAGGTGGTTGGTGGTCTCCCAGCCCCACTGACATCTGGGAGAGATTTCGGATATCTCCAGCCCTTTCGAAGCAAGCCAGCTCGCTGAAGCTGTCGCCAACAGCGATTGAAGCCACATTAGGCTAGCCTGCTTCTGTGAGGGGATCGACTTCAAAGCCCTCCATAGTCCCTGGAAGTTCAAAGATGCCTTTGAAAGTCGATCCGATACTACCACTTCTGCCTGTTTTTTTCCTCTCGCTCTTTGCAAGGTCACTCCCCATTTCGTAACGTAGTCAAAGGCCGGAGAAAAGGAGTCGGGTGACTTAAGGCCTAGCCAACCAAACTGTGCTGGCTCAATCCTAAAACTGCCATTTCTTCAAAATAGACATGTTTTATTTTTTGAATGAAATTGAAACCGAGTTTTTTGGCCGGCCTGACCTGTCTCAGGGTGTACAGGTACAGGTGTGGTCTCTCAGACCTGGCAAGACAAGAGACACCTTTGACACACAAAGGGGAAAAGGTTGTGTCTGAGACGGGAGGGTATGTGGAAAGCAGGGTTTGGTCTACGGACCCCTCTTCTAAGGCCAGGAATGTATTACAGTTGAGAATGCAGCTGATATTAGAACGACCATTTGGTCAAAATGGACACCTTTTATTTTTTTAATGAAATTGAAACCGAGTTTTTTGGCCGAAAACTCGTGCAAATTTTTTGTTCCTGAGGTCCGGCATTTGTATGTCCAGCGTTTTACAAATGTCGGACCCTCAGGAACAACAAATTTGCATGAGTTTTTGGCAAAAAAACTCGGTTTAAGACACATTTCGTAAAAACTGAACTTTTTCCCAAAAAGTGAATTATTTCGAAGGTGAATGAATACACTGTACATGGGCCAATAAGGCCTTATGCGGCACTTTAAGTGAGGATAAATGGTCAGTATATGTAGTGTTGATGGGGTGAATGTTGTGGTGGGGCGTTTTGAGCTCTTCGTACATGAATAGTCGTTATTAAATGCGAATTAACAGTGTATAAAATGGGTTCCCGTCCTGTCCTGGCTAGGTACAGGGAACGACACTGCAAAACATAAAAGGGCAGGGGCTCTTTGTAAGACGACATCTTGTTATCCTGGCTAGGTGTAAGGAACGACTGTGTCAGTCACACTACACGATATAGGGCAGGGGTTATCTGTATGACAGTTTGTTGGGTATGTGGTCCCTATGTTCCATAAAAGGTCAGGGGTCCGGCGCCCGACAACTTGCAAGTTGATGGACTGAACCCGTCAACTGTGGTCGGGCGGAACACCCAGCCTGGTGCACTGACCAACCCGCAACCCATCACTACCCCTGCAACAAATGTGTTCGTCATTTTCCTTGGCGGAAGGGTCTCTTTCTTGGGGTGACAAATACTAGTTAAACATCACATCAATTTGTAGCTATCGATGTCGGAGAGGCATTGACAGATACTAGTTGAACAGCGAATCAATTCGCAATTATCGGTGTTCGGCAGAGCACCTTAAGGAAGTGTCAAACAGTCATTGGCTGTCTTCTCGGATTGCCATTAGCACTCAGACATGAACCTTGATGCGAGGTTGATGTTAGGTCGTGATCTGTTCGGTGACTGACCACCTTCAAGAAGTGTCTGGCCACCTTCAAGAAGTGTCAAACAGTCGTTGGTGATGGTTGTGGATTTGTTCCCCGCAGGTTATCAGTTGTCCGTGCAGATTGTCATTAGCACTCTTAGGGAACCTTGATGATGGTTGTGGATTTGTTTCCCTCAGGTTATCAGTTGCTAGGCAGTCTTTGATGCTGAAGTCCGCCACAGACGCTAGTCTGGTGGGTCTGCGGTTGGCCTTCCTGTTGGACCTGGATCTGTTTCGAGCAGAGTTTCACACTCCACAAACAGAATTGAACTCCAGTACCTGCAGGTTATCAGTTGTTGGGCAGTCTTTGATGCTCAATCGCAACTGAGGCCAGGTTGGTGGGTCAGTGGTCGGCCTTCCTGTTGGACCTGGATTTGTTTCGAGTTGAGCTTCGCACTCCACAAATAGAATTGAACTCCAGATCCCGTAGGTTATCAGTTATTGGGTAGTCTTTGATGCTCAATCGCAATTGAGGTAGGTTGGTGCGTCAGTGGTGGGCCTTCTTGTTGGACCTGGATCTGTTTCGAGCAACAGAAAAATTCCCACGAGAAATAAAAGTTGAAAAAATATTCCATTAAAAAAAAATCCTTCATGTTTATAAATTATCATTCCAATGTTCGTCAATTTCTAAAATTTACAGTTTTGTTCGATAAGTTCTCTTCTAAATATGAGTTCTCCCTTCCAACTACATTTATTTGCTCAAGATGGAATTGAAGTTTGGATGAGTTTATGAAATGTCTTAATTAAACTTTCATTCTACTATTACAAATACCTTCTAATTTAGATTGGATTAACTCATTTATGACTGAAAATCCTTACATAGAATGACAGTCCAATTAAAATATTTCATGAACTTATCCAGAATTTCATTCCATCTTTAGCATGCAGTTCAAATAAGAAGGGATACTCCATTCTTCGAATGAAAGTTTTCAAGTAAGACAAAAAAATTTAAAATGACATTTTTAAAGATGGAATAAAAATTTAGAATTTAGAGTGTAAGTTTACTATAGAATGATTATTTAATTTTGGAAAATTTTTCTGTTGAGCAAAGTTTCACACTCCACAAACAAAATTGAACTCCAGCTCCCGCAGGTTATCAGTTATTGGGCAGTCTTCGATGCTCAATCGCAACAAGTGCTAGGTTGGTGGGTTTGCAGTTAGCCTTCTTGTTGGACCTGGATCTGTTTCGAGCAAAGTTTTGCACTCCACAAACAGAATTGAACTCCAGGCCGCGCAGGTTATCAGTTGTTGGACAGTCTTTGTTGCTCGATCGCAACTGGGTTGGTGGGTCTGTTTCGAACAGGTTATCAGTTGTTGGACAGTCTTTGGTGCTCAATCACAACTGGGGCTAGGTTGTTTTTCATTTTTGTTGAATGGCATATAAGCAAAGTGCGAGTGAACTCTTACTGAAGTGGATTGCTCAGGGTTAACACCGCAAGTGTGAGTGAACTCGCACTTAGATGGAGAGCTAGGTTCGCACACCATCAGCGTGGTGATTTAGTATGGACATTGGTTTGTCATTTGTATATTCCCGGATAAAATTGTCATCACATCTTTGCATGGACAAATCCATAACATAGATTCGTAACATTCACTTTTGTCATCGCAAACATCGATCCCGTCCTTGACATAAGTATCTTTTCATTGAAAACATCCATGCAGACCGACATCGCAGTACATCATCAAAGCATGTGTTGAGACAGAACAACAGACGGTGACCTAAATCAGAGTCGAGGCATTTGTTAGATTTTGGCAATGAAAAAGCGAAAGGATACGTTGACTTATTGAGAACCACGAAATTGGCCAAGGCAACGAAAACAACACCGGGTCGAAAGAGGGTGGAGAAGAACATGACATTTGAATTTTATAGCCGGCGTTGGACCGAACGGAAAACGTTGCTCGGCACCGTCCTTTAAATTTCCGCTCGAAATGGTCGGTGCGCAGACACGTCTCAGATTGAAAATTCGGATGAATCTGAGACACCTAGCACCATGACATTTGCATGTCCGCAGCGTGTGAGGTCCTTATGTGGGATGCATCCGAGACGCTAATGGATCCAGTGGGGGCCAACAGTACTACATGTATGCAACGCTGAGCACCCATCGACATGTATACAAGCAATGAAAGTGATCACGAGCCTTCTGCGTCGGGTAGAAATGACCACCTTCACGAAGTGCCAAACAGTCAGCGGTTAGAACTCTCGAGTGCTAAAAGCATTCTTAGGAGACCTTGCGGTCGTGTTCATAACTTATTGGTGTAGCACTAGATGCTCACCAAACAGTTCTGGATGTCGATTGTATCGACACATCATATGATGCTTACAAGCAAGCAGTGACTGATTGAAGGACCTCCTACCTAGTGTGGATCTTTGAGAGCAGATTTGACGCAATCCACCCTTAGATCCATTTCGGAGAGGGGGACCTGCCATCCTATCGCTGTTTACTGTAGTCATCACGTGGGAGTCGATGACGCGAGGAACCGACAATAAACACTCTTAGGGAACTTTACGTGTTTGAAACTTATTGGCGTAGCACAAGATGCTCACCAAGTAGTTCTGGATGTCGGTTATATCGACACATCATATAATGCCTTACTAGCAAACAGTGGTCGGATGCCGGCCCCCATCCCCGGTGTGGATCTTTGAGAGTAGATTTGACGCAATCCACCGTTAGATCCACAACAGAGAGGCGGACCGGTCATCCTGCCGCGGTTTAGTGTAGTCATCATGTGGGAGTCGACAATGCAAGGATCCGACGATGTTCCAATTGGGACGTGCTCTTGCTTCGTGATGTGCATGTGCTTACGGGCGGTACGTTCGATCCCCTCCTTGACATGAACATCTTTTTATCGAAAACATTCATGCATCCTATGACATGAAGATGAGAGATCAAAACATTTGCAAGGTCACTATCATGAAAGTCGGGAGAGATGGAGAGAGGAAAACATTTGCAGCTTGCCTGTTGTTTTTCTAAAGGTCAAGTTGAAGCAAAGTGTGAGGGAATTGCTCGGGGTTCATACCATAAGTGCGAATGAACTCGCACTGACACTTAGATGGAGAGCTAGGTGTGCACACCATCAGCATGGTGATTTAATATGGATGTTGGCTTGTCAATTATATATTCCCGGATAAAAATGTCATCAAATCTTTGCATGGACAAACCCATAACATAGATTCATAACAATCCTTTTTGTCACTGCAAACATCGATCCCCTCCTTGACATGAGCATCTTTTCATCGAAAACATTCATGCATCCCCTGACATGAAGATGAGAGATCGAAACACTTGCAAGATCACTATTACGAAAGTCGGAGGGATGGACGAAGGGAAACACTTGCGAGTTGCTTGTTGTTTTTCTAAAGGTCAAGTTGAAGCAAAGTGCGCGTGAACTCTCACTTAAGTGGGCTGCTCGGGGTTCACACCACAAGTGCGAGTGAACTCGCACTTAGATGGAGAGCAAGGTGCGCACACCATCAGCGTGATGATTTAATATGGACGTCGGCTTGTCATTTGTATATTCTCGGGTGAAAATATTATCAAATCTTTGCATGAACAAGAAACATAACATCCGTTCATAACGTTAACTCTTGTCATCGCAACATCGAGATGAAAACACTTGCAACTTCACCTTTTGTTTTCCTAAAGGTCAAGTTGTACACCACACGGAGAGTTTCGAAAAATCGTTCAATGCAAAAAATCATTCACCTGCACATTGCGAAGTACACAACGGTGTTTTAAGAAACCATTCACTGCAAAAAATCATTCAATCACACATTGCACAGTACACAGAGGCTTTCCGAAAATTGCAAATTACAGAACTACGAACATACTCGGTGTAGCGTCTACTTGCAACTACTGCCTCTTACACCTCTCTCTACTACTTCATATCTATTTTCGGCTACACACATGCCGCTTACACCTCTCGCTCCTTTTCCCTTAAACACAAGGTCTGACAACCCGTCTGGATCTAGTGACATACGGGGTTTCCCGCGGACGAGGTCGTGAACCGAAGCCATACATAACATTGCCGCAACGGCATGAACTTGGACCCTCAAGTACCAAATCGTTCCGTGATACACGCACAACTACATCGACGAGTTTCCTACTTTTGTTCAAAGTAGCGAAGCATAGCACTCTGGCGAAAGCACATCCGTCAACAGTCAACCGCATACAACAGTATGACACAACTTGTGGAGAAATCCCGGGGCAACGAAGTGGGTATCGCTCCAAGAATGAACAATGACGAGCGCAGTCCACCAACTCTTGTTTCCGCGAACTTCCCCAAGTTCGTGGCAAAGACCTGATGTAGTCGAAGTCGAGGCGACTGCTGTAGCGACTAATATAGTGGAGTGTTTTGCGCATACGGTTCAGGAACTTGTGCTCGAGAACACCATCAGGCAGTGCAATGAGGTTCTCGAACTCCAACATATTGACAAACTTGTAATGGCTTGCCCAAGGGCAGCCACTCTCCATCGCGTTCCAAGTAGCATCGCTCTAATCGTCAAGATCCCGGTTCATGTACGGGACGACGGTCATCCATGGGTCCTCTTTGAAGTCCTTTCTGGTTGTTTCGTGGAGTCACGTACGACCGTTATAATGCCGCACCGATTTTGCACAAGGAGAAACGGTTTTGCTAAGTGCATGTGCGTCTCGGGACTCATGCTCATGCTTGTCGACGTTCTCGACGACATTATGCACCCTACACATCACACACACATATTAAACGATACATACAGACACATAGATACTCATAAATAAAGTTGGCAAATGATAACTCCCCTGGTAAAACCAACATGGGCATGCAACTCTACATGCTTTCAAGTACAGGTACTGTACAAGCACATGGGCATGCAACTCTGTCCGATGTGTTCGTGTAACTTCCTTTTTCCCCCCGTAATCAAACCACATTTTCTCCATTCATAACTCCCACTGATGGTACATGTCTATCTAAGGTAAACTATGTATAACACGTTTACCATCGGGATTCGTGAATACCCAACAAATGATGAAAACCCAACAAAACGTATAGACAAAGCAAATGAAAATAAAAAGCTTTCACGACAGAAAAACGTGCAATTTTTTTAGTCAAATTGTTCGGAGTCAGTGCAAAAACAAATCGTTCGAGGTCTGTGGTGACCTTCCTGTCGGACCAGGATCTGTTTCGAGCAGAGTTTCGCACTCCACAAACAGAATTGAACTCCATCCCCCCCAGGTTATTAGTTGTTGGACAGTCTTTGTTGCTCAGTCGCAACCGGGGCTAGGTTGGTGGTCGTTTCTGCCGAATGGCATATAAGCAAAGTGCGAGTGAACTCTCACTTAAGTGGATTACTCGGGGTTCACACAACAAGTGCGAGTGAACTCGCACTTAGATGGAGAGCTAGGTGCGCACACCATAGGCGTGGTGATTTAATATGGACGTTCGCATGACCAAATCCATAACATCGATTCATAATATTCACTCTTGTCATCGCAAACAACGATCCCCTCCTTGACATGATAATCTTTTCATCGAAAATATCCATGCATGCCATGACATGAAGATGAGAGATCGAAACACTTGCAACATCACTCTTATGAAAGTCGGAGGGATGGAGAGAGGGAAACACTTGCAAGTTGCCTGTTGTTTTTCTAAAGGTCAAGTTGAAGCAAAGTGCGAGTGAACTCTTACTTAAGTGGATTGCTCGGGGTTCACACCACAAGTGTGAGTGAACTTGCAATTAGATGGAGAGCTAGCTGCGCACACCACAAATGCGCTACATAACATCCATTCATAAAATTAACTCTTGTCATCGCAAACATCGACATGGAAACACCTGCAAGTTGCCTAGTGTTTTTCTAAAGGTCAAGTTGTACACCACATGGAGAGTTTCTAGAAATCATTAAATGCAAAAAATCATTCAATCGCAAATTGCAAAGTACACAGAGGTGTTTCCAAAAATCATTCAATGCAAAAAATTATTCAATCCCACATTGGAAAGTACACAGAGGTTTTCCAAAAATCACAAAGTACATGGAACCTTTCCAAAAATCATTGAAAGACACGTTCTAAGGTACATGTCGGATTTCCAAAAACCATTCAAGCCCAGGTCGTAAAGTATATGGAGCCGAGAGAAAACGGTGAATGACATACGCCTTCGTCTATACAACACGCGAACGTGGCTATCTTCTGACAAAATCAAGCAGTACACCGACGCCGTACAGTCTACATGACACGCCCTCATCTACACAAGACGCTTCCCTACAGTCTACATAACACGCCCTCTTCGCCAGAGCCACGGAAACACAACCCCTGCCTCAACCACGAACATGTCGCACACAACCTCAACCGAAGTCCAACACAAGCCGAAAAGTCCGACATTACACTAGAGACAAACTCTGCCTCAAATCCGAACATGCCCAACACAAGTTGTACCGAAGTCCTACACAAACGCTGCTTCAAGTCGAAGACCTAGACAAACGTTGATTCCTGCCGAAGTCCTACATTAGACAAAAATTCATCCAAGCCCGACACGATATTCACCTGCCTACATAAGTCCCACACAAAAGCTCATCCAATCCCGACACGATGTGCCCAGCGTGATAGAATCGCACCCGTTGCCGAAGGCATGAGGTGATAAATGTGAGTCTATTCGCATATGGAATCCGAATATCTTGAGACGATGACTATTTCCGTATCATGTGTCGTGTGAAAAGAGTTAGTACAATCTCCATGGTAGCAGCATGCGCAGTCTTAGAGTAGCCTCCCACGATCGTCGTCGTTGTGCTCGTCTATGTCGAACTCGACTAAAAGGACTTGGTTATGAAAATTGGGCCTGAATATCTGCTTTGATAATCGGCAAGTCGCGCACGAGTATATCTTTTAAAATTTCATTCAAAGTGCTCGAGTTACAGATTTTGAACGGATAACGGTCTCCCCTGAACGGCGGGCTGTCATCATCTTCGGGGACCGTAAGGTACCGGTATCTGGAAAACCCGATGTTGCCAAACCACTGTAAACCATAAATGTTCTCAGTTGCGGCAACAACCGTCGTCTGCATTCAATGAAAATCAATGGGATGTAAGCACAGTGCGAGTCTAACGCCGGTGGTGAAGATGTAGATGTTCAGCATCGCAGTAAGGGCAGTCGCACACATATCTCGTCTTCCCGTTGCGCAGTGTCACATCCTGAGGTCCGGAGGCTAAATAATGCAGATGACGGTGAACAAATCGCAATTCGTTGTCCCTATGTTCGATTGTGAAATTTAATTCGTCGCAGCGATCAAATAGGTAGTGGAGTTGCTGGTGCACCAAGCAGTCAACGCTCAAATCCAACTCATCCTTGAGTGTAGGATCTATGGCTAGCCTGTTTTTCAACCGCGCAAGGGAACCAATAAGGCAGGATGTGTGAAATGCTTGAAATGAAGTGAGTTTCACACCATGAGATTCCTCCCTTGGGAGGAAAAAAACTCTTATTCTTCGACTGTCCACCTTCACGGCAGTGAAGAGCATAACGACGGTGGTACCACGATTACACACCCTTAATAGACCAAAGTAGTCTATGATTACCGGCGGCGACGTCGTCGGTTTCCCGAGGCAAAAGCAGACACAAAGTTTTTGATGCAACTTGTCCGACGACGTCCACTTTAGTTTTTCACATTGAATGTTCCATGCTTCCACCATCTCAGAAGTTCGAACGGGTTCCTCTTCGACGGGTTCCCTCTTCAGAAGTGACTCGAACCCGATAGGGCATGCCTGTACATCCTTCATATGAGTGTACAGGTACCAAAAGTTTGACCCTGTATCACGACAAATCCGAAGGGGTGCTTCTTCCGCTCTTTGCCACGAAGGGATTTCCCCGTCGATGGCAACATCAATTTCGAGGTGCAGGTTGTCACGGTCCACCAGAACGCCCAATGTCCTCCCAAATATTCCTTGACAAAATGATCAGATCGATGTCTGGTGTTGAGGAGTTCCTACTATGCGACGAAGTATCGACATCCATTCTGCATCAGCGGAGAAACGAAAGAAAGCGCATCAGTTGCGATTCTCCCAAGTGCACAAAAAGGAACTGAGTGCATAAAAAACATATACATGATCTTATCGGATGCACGAAAGGGTTTGATAACTAAGAATGAATTCGTACTTCGCAAGAGAGCGCAAGCTCTATAACTTCCGTTGAATTTCGACTTATTTTCCACACGTTATTCATGTGGTTCGATAAGTGAGAATAGATTCGCACTTCGCAAGCGAGCGCAAGTCCTGCAACCGCCGCTTAATCTTGACTCATTTCCAACACGTGATTCATGTGGAACAATCAAATTACTCTCCTATTGAGGACCATTTTCCTTACAAATATTCAGGATGTCCGTTGCAACGGTACGGACAGTCGTACACATCACGCTGCCGACGACTATACTACCACTCCCAATCGTGCAAGGGCACACCCACTCAAAGGAACAGTGGAAACGCCTACCACGGATGCTCGTCTTCACAGTAAGGACAATCATATACTTTTCTCAAAGTACAGGGGAGCAGTTCCACCTTCCTGGTACCCGACCGGTGATACTCTTCTTTGTGTAAAATAACCGCCATGTTGTGATCCTTGTATTCGATTGTCCAGGATATGTTGTCGCAATTATCGAAAAGGTAGTGCAACTGATTGTGTACCAAACAGTCGACCCTTAACTTGAGCTCCTTCCTCAAAGCCGCATCTACGGATAGTCGAGTTCTGAATCGCCTTAGAGCACCGGAAAGTGTCGGGCTGTGAAACGCTTCCGCGTGACTGAGGGTGACACCTCGGTACTCCTCCCTTACAACAAAATGAGCTTTCATTTTTCGACCATCGACCTTGACGGCCGTAAAAAGCGTAGTAATGGTAGTGTTGCGATTCAACACCCGAATTCGACCGTAGTAGTTAACAATGACTGGGGTCCGCAACTCCAGTTTTCCAACGCAAAACCATGCATATAGCTTTACGTGGCTCCTGTCTTGGGCTGACCATCGTTGGATGGCACAAAGGGTGTTCCAAGCTTCAATCATCTTCGTTGGAGCAACAACGTCCCCAGGCTCCTTATCATCCTCCTCGCCGCCGTCAGGATCTACCTCAACCTCAACCTCTTTCTGTAGCGAGTACAGGTACCAGAAGTTCGACCCGTTATCCGAGGCGACCACAATTTGTCTGTCATTGTCATACATTAAACGCATAGAGATTTGCCCATCTGGCGCAACGTCGTTTTCAATGTGCAAATATCGAGGGTCAATGCTCACGAGATGGTTCTCCCATATATTTTTATTCAAAATGATGAGATCCTGTGCGGGAAACAGTGAGACGTCGCATGGAGAGGAACAATTACTCGAATGACTCGGTTGACGCGAAGTGCAAACACTTGAAGTCTGGTTGGAGTTCATCCTGCATTACGTGTCGAAGCAATGAGTGCCCTGTAGAGATGATGAGAGTGCGTGAAACACACGACACATGGAGGGGGGACTATGTGGAAATGGACAAATCGAGTAAAGGAAATGAGGGTGAGCACTGCACATGACAATAAGGACGTGACTTTCGAGGTAGGGAATCCGGTTTGGAGAAACGGTG
Organism: Chara braunii; assembly: GCA_003427395.1. Lineage (NCBI taxonomy): Eukaryota > Viridiplantae > Streptophyta > Charophyceae > Charales > Characeae > Chara > Chara braunii. Next base: position 129,653 of record BFEA01000547.1, on the reverse strand, counting down.
CCATGAGACGAGCAGGAAGTACTTGCGCGGGCCGAGGTCTGGTTGGAGTTCATGCTGCATTGTGGGAGGAAGAACGAGGTGGCATGTAAACGATGACGCACAGTGAGTCTAGCGGGAATGGCAACTGCGAGTATACTCACACTTGTGTCAATTTATAATGAAGTGAAGTCCCACACATCTACTGAAAGCAGGAATGAAACGGTCTACTGGGGATCTGATAACTGAGAATAGATTCGCTCTTCGTTACAGGGTGTCCGTACTCCCAATTGTGCGAAGGTCAGGAGAAGCGAAAAAAACAGACCCGCGGGGTGAAAACACTGACAACAACAAGGTCGTCGATGAACATCGAGGTTTTCGTATGAGTATAGCAGCAAAAGGCGAACTAACTCGGAGTTGTGAAAATTTCCAAACAGAAAGGCTCACATAGCAGGTCAGGGTGACTGGTGTCCATCGTCACAGTAAGGACAGTCGTAGATCTGTCTCCGCCTACCACCTACGAATTCCAATGTCTGGACACCCGAACGGTGATGCGAAACTTTTCGTAGAGTATAGTCATTGTAGTTGTCCTTATGTTCCAACGTGAAGAATATCTCCTCACATAATCCGAAAAGGAAGTGAAGTTGGGCATGCACCAAACAGTCAATCCTTAGATTCAATTCTTTTCCGAGCAAAGGATCTATTTCGAATCGATCACGGAAGCGCTTCAGAGCACCCGCGGACGTGGGCTTGCGAAAGTCTTCCCTCACAAGGAAGAAAGTTGTCATTCGTTTACCACAAAGCTTGGCCGCTGTGAAAAGAGTTAGTACAGGGGTGTCACGGTTGAACAAACGAACTCGCCATGGTAGTCTATGATCACAGGGAAATGCAACTGCGGCTTCCCGATGCAGTACCATGCGCAAAGTTTAGCATGCTGGTCATTCATACAATCCCAGTCTTGTTCTAAGCGCAGTGAGTCACAGAAATCTACCATATCCTCGACGTCGACCTTCTCCTCCTGACTGGATGGAACTTCCCAAAGTTGGACTTCTTCTAAACTCCAGTAGAGGTACCACATATTTGACCCTCTATCGCAAACTATTGTAGTTTGTCCATCAACAACAGGTGTTTCGGGTTCAATTTAACCGTTGAGGTTGACCCCAACTTCGACATGTAGATAATCGCTGTCAAGACTGACCGTTCCTCGTGCCCAAATATTTTTGTTCATGATGATAAGATCCCTATCCACATTCTCGATCGGAAAGGAATACTCGCTCGCGTACGACGAGGTTTCGTAGGACGTTGTTTCCCATACAACGTCACACGATAGTGCGTCGTCGTCATCCATCCTGCAGGACAAGAAATCGGAATTAGTTCGCAGTTAACGTTTCGTCATTATCTTTGCGGAATTCGTACCTAACAAATCCGAATCAGTTCGCATTTAACTAAACGGGCACGTCGGACGGACCGAAAAGACAACCGTCCCCAAGGGCAACAAGTGCTTTTTCGCAGACGGATGCCGGTATTGTAAGGCCTGCCACGAATTTGCTTTCATCTGTTCCTTTGCGGAAGGGTCTTCTCCAAGAATAAGCCACGATTTCGGCGCGTTGCCATTGCTCCTCGTCTGAAGTGGAAAGTTTCCACCTCTTCGTCCAAGCGCCGGAGTACCTTTCGAGAAGATCGGACGAGTGACTTGTAGGCACCCACCACTGTATACTTAAACAACCAAAATTCAGAGAGGAACGGTCGTCGACAACCTCAGACTGTGCCCCACCTTGAGACACTTTCTCATCGGGTGGCCCGACAATCACAAAATCACCTTTGTTTATATGGCGACGGGGGTCGAAGTCCACTTTTGGACGGCCCGCCCTCGGTCCTACATGTATAAGCGAAGCCTCTGGCGAAGGAGGGTCGATTTCTTGAACTTCGACCACAGTTTCGACTGGTTGTGGCCAGAAGGTGTGAGGGTAGATCTCAGCCTCGTCCGCCTCGAGAACATCCTCTTCCTCACCCTCATCGTTCTCCTTCTTTTTTTCCTCTTTCGTCATATCGTCCGCCTCGACAAAGATGGCTTTCCAGCAAGACAAAGCATCCTCCCGCTTTTCGACCTCCTCCTTCCAACATGTCTGCCACATGTGTCTGTGCTGTTCGAGGACGTCCAATAATTTTTGGACACTGTCACGAGCCATCCAAAAATCCTCTTCAACGACACAGGGAATAACACATGGTTGTGGAGGGGAGGTAGGGCCTGCATACTCTCCATCCAGAATTGGAAACCAGTGAACTGGTCTGCCTTTCGGCTTCCATTCCGCGTCGGTGCAGTGCTTTTTGTACACCATGACGGGACTACCGTCCAGCATGAAGAATTTGAAGAGATGTGGTTTCGATACGCCGACGATGCTTTTGTCGACGTATCGATCCACTACCCTGCGCCAATCGGCAATGTGATCGAGCTCAGTGCACTTCGGCGGTATCTTGTGCGACGACTCGATAAGTGAGAACAACTGCTCCATGGTGTAAGCATCGTTGTCCTTCAACTTTTTAGAGAAAACACTAAAAGTCGCCTCTATGTCGGTATGAGTGTGGCCAACGAGCATGAACCCCACTTCGACATCTTCGAAAATCCCGAATTTCATGAGAAGTGAGGCCAAGCACATAAGTTATTGGTTTTTTTTTCCCCTCCAGCAGTTGTCCGCCTGGATTCGGAGGTGGCATGGCCATTTCTGTCCCGACGCCTGCAACTCACATGGAGTCCGCATAAAGCACGTCATGGTGCCATCGGAACCATGCGCATAGAAAGATAAATACGTGTAAACATAAATCGACGGTTTCGTGCCGTGAGCTACAACTGCGGTGAGGTTCCTTTTCATCATCATGTCGTGTCGATGATCCTTAGAGTAATTATACATGCAGATGTGAGGAATGATTGTCTTTTTCTGATCCATCCCATCCACTATAAGACAGAGGTATTCCGCAGGGTTCAAAATGGAACGAAGTTTCCAGTCATCGTAATCCGCACGGTGAGCGACCTGATACAGTTGGTGTTTACAGTGCTTCTCATCGAAATCCTTACGGTCACGAAGGTGAAGGGCGTTATCTCTGGCTTGTCTAAGGCGGACGCACTTGCCACACTTTGTGAACGAGTTGGATTCGGCAAGGTCGGCATGCCATAAGTTCTTCCTCCATATGAAGTAGAAGACTTGCTCCGAAATGACGTTCTGACCCGCTGCTTGCAAGTCCGCCTTGATGGACTCGTAGACAAGGAGCTTCATAAAATACGGCGGGAGCCTGACTTTAGGTCTCTGCGAGGTCCACCTCGCAACCATGTCGTTAGGCATAGCATCTTCATGTTTTTCCACGAACCTTGTCACACGAGCCAGCATGGTCACATACTCCTGTCTCGGGTTCAACAATCCCCATCGACCATGCGGGCCACGGACTACTCCGTCTGACTTGCACTTGCTATAATGACGGTATGTGTTTCGACATATCCCAATTATTTTACACCAACCGGCGATGCACACACGGCGCTTGCACTGCACTGGTTGGACTCTTTCTAGACCACCATCGAGGGCAGTGAAATTGTCCAGGGTTTGCATCCACCACTCAACCCTGTTTTCGAGGGACATTTCATAATAAGCTTCGCGTACTGGTCTGATATCGTCAATGGTTAAGACCCGAAGACTCTTGTTCTTAAAACATTTGTGCGTTGGGCGAGCGCAATGTTAGTTTCATTTAATCGACATTTGGCCCTCTTCGAATGTTCTAACTTTCTAATCGACCTATTTTTTCGATTATATGTTCTCCTTTCTCCAGGCAGGGAATGTGACAAAACCTGACGAACCACTTCGGGAGTTCCAGGATGAGTCGTAGACGGGGACCGCTGCATTGCATCCATAAAACCATATCTGCCCCTGGGAGCATTCCTCGCCAAATCAGACCGAGATGACTCAGACAAACTGCAGAAATCTGTGTCTACAAAACCAATCTGTCAATTTCATGTCGCACCCGTGGCTGGCATCGATAGAGCACGTACGTGGATCTGCGAGCTCAACAAACCTAGGGGATAGTCAGTTTTTCTGGACTCATTTGCAATTGTCTTACCTGCATCGCTATTTTCACACGGACGTTCCATTGCCTGTTCCTGGTCTGACCCGTTTTTATAGGACGTATCGGACCGTTCCCGATCAGATCCGTTTCTATCGGGCGTACCACAAAAGTCTGTATCCACCAACGACCGACTATGGTCAAATGCTAGGGGTTGGGTAACTTCAATGCTTTCACACAACCGACTGATTGTCCGCACAACATCTGATCCATTCATTTCGGACACACCACAAAAATTTGTGTTCACGAACATCAATCCACCGGGAATCGTCTGCATATCCCGATGATCCTCACTATCGTGAATTAGTGCTGTAGATATGCGCTGACCGTCGGGAACATCGGTAAAGCGAACAATACGACGCGGACTAGACGTCGTAGAGGAACCCGAACAATTTATCGGGGTTAACATAGAGAACTCCCTTTTCAAATCACGAGGCCGTTCACAGGGAGCTTCCAGGCTGCTGTCACAAGAACTACGTTCTCGAACATCGTCTTCTCCGGGTTGTCGTGACGGTGGCGGTGGCGGGACATAGGGGACGGTTTGGACACCCATTTGAAGAGACGACTCGCACGAAAAATGTACAACAAAAAAATCACATCAACGTTTAACGAAGTCAGGAAAAAAAACAATAGGGAGCAAACTCACATTTCTAATATTTATCACAAAACAATGACACAACAGTATTTGAATCCATTTCTTCTTCTTGGGCTCGTGTAATCTATATATGTGCGAGTTTATTCACTCTTTAATTAACCAGGGATGTTGTGGCACTTCCAGACCCTGATTTAAAGGTCAAGTGGTCTCACAAGTCCGACTCCTCTCCCAATCGTTCTCGTGTACGAGTTGAAGGACTGCTGTTTCGTATTGTTAGTTCAACGTGTAAGCAGTTTGGATTAGTCCGAGTAAACACGCACTTTCTTTCCGGTGCAAGTTGATTGTCACTCGTAGCGGAGGAGGTTCTGTTTATGCAAGAATACAAGTGCGAGTTGACTCGGACTTATTGACCATGCAATACGAAGTAGGTTCGTGGTAGGTTCACCAATGAAACGACTAGCACATAGAATAAGGGACGTACTTGCATTCAGGCGAGAGTACAAGTGCGCGTCATTCGAGATACCGATTCACCATACACTAAAATTTAAGACCGAATAAACTCACACATTGAATGCGTAGCATTGAGATCATTTCGGCGAGAGTACAAGTGCGAGTTGATCCGGACATCCACCATACAGTAAGAAATAAGATTTCTGGTTGGTTCGAAATCGAACAAATTCGCACGTACAAAAGTTCGTCGCATTCAGGGGAGATCACAAGTGCGAGTTGAATCAGACTTATGCCGTGTACAATTTGATATAGATTCCTGGTTGGTTCAATAACAAATAGACTCGGACATTGAATGCAAGTGCGAGTAGATTCAGATTTATTCGACATACAGTAAGATATTACTGTGGTGGTTGGTTCAAGAGCGAATAGATTCGCACTTCAAATGAGCATTTCCACTGTATAGTAAAAAATCCAGGGGCCTGGTTGGTTGAAGATCGAATAAATTCGCACTTGAAATGAGCATTTCGGTAAAGCACCACACACACACTCATCAAGGACAGCATGAAGGTAAGATTTGAAGCATCCTATGAGGAGGAAACATCATTGAAGTATCCCGAAGTGAAGCGCCACGCACACACCCATCAAGGACAACATAAAGGTAAGATTTGAAGCGTCCCATGAGGAGGGATCATCACCGAAGTATCCCGAAATGAAGCGCCACACACACACTCATCAAGGACAGCATAAAGGTAAGATTTGAAGCATCCTATGACACACACTCATCAAGGACAGCATAAAGGTAAGATTTGAAGCATCCTATGAGGAGGATACATCACCGAAGTATCCCGAGGTGAAGCACCACACACACACCCATCAAGGACAGCATAAAGGTAAGATTTGAATAATCCCATGAGGAGGAATCCTCACCGAAGTATCCCGAAGTGAAGTGCCATATACACACCAATCAAGGACAGCATAAAGGTAAGATTTGAAGTATCCTATGAGGAGGAAACATCACCGAAGTATCTCAAGATAATTCGCAATTTACCCAAGCACCCAATTCAGTGAAAAGTCAAGATTTGAGGCAATCTATGAAGAGGAAACATCACGGAACTTTCACAAGGTGAATGGCAACTCACCCAAGCCCCCAAATCAGTGAAAACTCAAAGTTTGAAGCAATCTATGAAGRGGAAACATCACGGAACTATCCCAMGGTGAATCGCAACTTACCCAAGCACCCAAATCAGTGAAAACTCAAAGTTTGAAGCAATCTATGAAGAGGAAACATCACGGAACTATCCCAAGGTGAATC
>BFEA01000547.1:111461-122678 GCA_003427395.1 Chara braunii | reverse complement strand
GTTTGAAGCAATCTATGAAGAGGAAACATCACGGAACTATCCCAAGGTGAATTGCAACTTACCCAAGCCCCCAAATCAGTGAAAACTCAAAGTTTCAAGCGATCTATGAAGAGGAAACATCACGGAACTATCCCAAGGTGAATCGCAACTCACCCAAGCCCCCAAATCAGTGAAAACTCAAAGTTTGAAGCAATCTATGAAGGGGAAACATCACAGAACTTTTACAAGGTGAATCGCAACTCACCCAAGCCCCCAAATCAGTGAAAACTCAAAGTTTGAAGCAATCTATGAAGAGGAAACATCACGGAACTATCCCAAGGTGATCCACGAGTCTCACAACTGCACGCATATCTGACAATTATGTAGTTTACAGGCAACTCCATGCATATCCGGCTGCCATGTCAGTGTGCCGTTCCGGAAACGTCAAAGTTATGTTTATTTAGATATAATGCATAAGGGATTAGTTCAAAATTAGCTTAATACATCGTGTTAAAGGCATTGAGCTTGTTTCGTGCGATTTGACTATGATGGGCGGCCACACCGATGGCGGACTACAACGACAATACAATAGGTCGATTGGTCAGCGATGAGGCAGAGATGGAGACAGATGGCGACAAATGGAGAAAGGTGGCGCAACGATGGAGATAGTTGCACAAAGATTGGAGGGCGATAGAGAGAGATCGAGAAACGGTGGAGAGAGATGGCGCACCGATGGAGAGAGATGGTGCACCAATGGAGAAAGATGTTGTGTCAATCGAGAGAGCAGACGCAACGATGGTTAGCGATGGTGCACAGATGCAGAGATCTGGTGCAGCGATGATTAGCGATGGTGAACGATGGTCAGTGATGGCGAGCTGGCGGAGAGATTTGGTGCAGCGACGGAGAGATCTGGTGCAGCGATGGCGAGCCGACGGAGAGATCCGTTGTGTTAATCCTTCATTACGCATACCTGACGCTTGTTTCGTGCGATTCCACAATGATGGGCGACTCCACCGACGACGGATTGCAGCAATAATACAATGGCGATGGAGAGTGATCATGCAGCGATGGAGTGGGAATTCGCAGCGATGAGAAATCCCGCAGCGATGGAGACGAGATCGAGCAGTAGGTATGGAGAGAGATGGCGCAGCGATGGAGAGAGTTCGCGATGGAGATGGATAGGGAACACGCAAAGGGTCCGGCGAGATTACACAAGAGCGATGGAGACAGATGACACAACGATGGAGAGAGATCGCACAAGAGTGACGGAGAGAAATTGCGCAGAGATGGAGAGAGTCCGTGATGGAGAAAGATGGCGCAGCAATAGACAGAGATCACGCAAGAGCGATGGAGAGAGATGACGCAGCGATGGAGAGAGATCGCGCAGGAGTGACGGAGAGAGATCGCGCAGAGATGGAGAGAGTTCGTGATGGAGAAAGATGGCGCAGCGATGGAGAGAGATGGCGCAGGATATGGCCCAGCTCTGCGATGGCAGCGATAGCGATGGCCAGCACTGCGATGGCAGGGATAGCAAATCACGCAAGAGCGATGGAGACAGATGGCGCAACGATGGAGAGAGATCGCGCAAGAGTGACGGAGAGAGATCGCGCAAAGATGGAGAGAGTCCGTGCTGGAGAAAGATGGCGCAACGATGGAGAGAGATCATGCAAGAGCGATGGAGAGAGATGACGCAGCGATGGAGAGAGATTGCGCAGAGATGGAGAGAGTCTGTGATGGAGAGAGATGGCGCAGCGATGGAGAGAGATGGCGCAGGATATGGCCCAGCTCTGCGATGGCAGCGATAGCGATGGCCAGCACTACGATGGCAGGGATAGCGATGGAGAGAGATGCCGCGACAACGGAATGGATAACGATGGCCAACGCTGCGATGGTACCGATAGCGATGGCGAGCGCTGCGATGGAGGCGATAGCGATAGCGATTGCTAGCACTACGATGGAGGATATAGCTGTGCGCAACGATGGTGATGAGCTAAGCGCATCGACGACTGTGGCGATGGAGAGCGTGGGAATGGATGCGATTCCGTTTGCTAGCGCAATGTTGGTTCAAAATGGAGCGATTGCGGACGTTCACTATCCAACTCCGTTGACATTTGCAAAATGTCACAATGTTTGCTAGACCATCTTTTGTTGGTTTTCAGTGTTGACCTTGGCGCGCAACGAACCGCCACGCTGGGGTTTTGGGAGCGTTCGGAATTATGCCTCGGCGCTCAACGAACCGTCGCGCCTGGCGTCGGCGTGCAACGAACGGTTGCGGTGCGATTACTGCGCCTGATCTCGAAGGGGTAACGAAGCTTCACTTTGTACGTCAGATAGAGACGATCGACGACGGAGACTACAACAGCAAAAATGACCTAGACTGTCCCTTACTTTCTGGAAAGGTCATATCAATGCACGCTAGAGTTGGCGGAGAATTTGGGGCCTCTGACATGCCAGTGGCTTCATTGATCTGCGCCGTTGAATTTCATAGATCGATGAGCAGCAATTTACGGTACCTCTGACCTTTTGAGTCCCAACTGTCCTTACCGTTTTATAGGCCCTAGCGTCTTATAGGCCCTGACGTCCTATTGGCTCTGGCGTGCGATATGCGAACAACCGCCGAATCGAAACGCCCTCTCCGCACCCTCCTTGGTCCCGATGCGAGCCCTGCTGCTGGAGAGTTCCTCTAGGCGGAAAAGTATAAAAGGCGTTGCCGCCCTCGTTGTATCTCTTTTGTTGTTTGCCAGCTCCACAGGTCAAGTCACGCTATCGCTACCGCGCGCGTGTTGATATCTTGTCTTCACCCACCACGTCCTTCCGCCATAGCCGGTTCGGTCTTCGTAGCGCGACTTCCATTCGCCATAGCCGGTTCGTTTTTCGTAACTCGATTTCCCTCGGCCATAGTGGGTTCGCTCGTCGTACGTCCATATCCGTCCGACGTTCGTCGACGTTCGTCGTTCACTGAATGTTGTATGAAGGTAAAATGCTATTTCAGATGTCTCAACTGTGTCCGATGTCCGAACAGATTCCTAGATGCGTTGTGCGCCACATATTGAAGCCCGAATCAATTCCCGGTTTTATTTTTTCGCAGCTCCACAGGTCAAGTAGCATTATCGGCACCTCCCGCATTCTGAGATGATATTTTCTTCACCCTCCACCTCCGTCCGCCATAGTCGATCCGCGTTTCGTAGCTCGATTTCCTTTCGCCGAAGCTGAACCTGCACGCTATAAAGCTGCCAGGATATTGTTTGTATATATGTATATTTATACATATACACTCTCGCCAGTGCCCTTGTTGAATGACGAATCAATTCCCAATTTCCGTTCACGTGTCCCTTGTGAGGTTGCCGCTCTGGGATATATATATATATATATATATATATATATATACGTATAGATATATACATGTACTTGACTCTCTCTCTCTCTATAAGGTCGAACCAATTCGCAATTTTGTCAAATATATATATGTATATATATCTGTACAGGCAGTCGTCCGTGCCGCTTCTATAAGGTCGAATTAATCCGCAGTTTCTGTTCTTCCGTGCCGCTTTTATAAGGCCGAGTTGGTTCGCACTTTGTTACCCACAGTGTTGTAGGAGCTGTTGCCCTTCGTATCCAGAACTTCGAGTTAGTTCGCACTTTGTCGACACCAAGCGAGATATGTTTTAGGTCTTCGTTTCCAAAATTCCGGATTAGACGCCTCTTTCCTGAAAGCAGGCTCTTCATTTCCAGAAGATAAGACGCCTCTTTCCTGAAAGTAAGGTCTTTTCTAAAAGTAGGCTCTTCATTTCCAGAACTGCGAGTTGTTGCCATTCGTATCCAAAACTCCGCGTCAGTTCGCACTTCTTCGTGTTGAAGGTGTTTGCGAGTTAGTTCGCACTTGTCGGTGACCATGCGGTACGTGTTGTAGAGGTCCACATTTCGACAACTCCGAGTTAGCTCGCACTTTCACCAAGATAAGCCGCATCTTTCTTCATCTCCAGGATTGCGAGTTGTTTCGCACTCTGTCCAAGGAGTTGTTATCTTTCCTCCCAACTCACTTCGCCACAGTAGTATTGTCTTCGTTCCCACAACTCCGAGTTAGTTTGCATTTTGCAGTTGTACTCTTAGAAAAACCTTGTGACTTTCTCCTGGTCATCCGGTTTAGTCAAGGCTCGGGTGTATTGGTCTCGGGTCGGGGGTAAAATGACGTCCGCGAAGAGCGCATCGACAAGCGCTGGGCCGTCTGCCCCCGGGAAAGGACGACCTCTTCAGCAATCTACTCCTCAGTATTTCCATACGGGGGATGCACAATGGTTTTTTGACTTCGTTGTTGAGGAGAGCCTTGTTGGGCCAGCTGTTTTTATACGACCCGCTTGCTTTCCAGACGCTGAGGGAGCAGGCGACATTCGTCCTCCCAGTACCATCGTTTCGTTCAAGAAACAGTCTGGAGGCTTGCTCAAGCTGCACATTAACATTTTATACAACCATTGCAGACTGCCTTACAAAGGTGTTAAGGGTGTGATAGTGCCGATCAAGAGTTTCACGGGGTACGATTCAAACATGCTACTTTGTCGTCACTTCAAAGGACTTTACGATGGCAAAAGCAGGCGTCTTCCACCACTAGTGGAATATCTCGATCTTGCGCTGAAGGTGCCGAAAGACCGTCCGGTTCTTCCGCGAGAATATGTTTTCCGGCTTCTGCCAGCCCATGAGGGGCCGTCCAACTTGGCTCAAGAAACCTTTGTGACGCCAGTGGGGCACGAAAGTGTGATTCACGGCACTGAGGGTTAGGGCAAGGGGCACATGCGCAACATTCAGACGCAGGTCGCCCCGGATGCACTTGGGAACACGTCTGGCTTGTATTCTCGAGATGCAGAGACTCATCGGGTCGGTACTCCGAAAATCCTCAAGTTCGTCTGCCAGGGTGACACGTATTCACTTCGAGACGAGGCGAGAAGAGAATCTGGCACATCAGGGCAAGAGGTTGGAGGGAATAAGGCTGAAGGGATGAGCGTTGTGCGCCACAACTCTGGCGGGGAGCTGACTTCTTCGGAGAAGAAGCGCGAGCGACAGAAGACGGTGCGATAAGAGGTGGCGAAACAAACCTGACGCATGAAGAGGATGAAAGGACACTCGGAGCCGATGATTGGCGGATGAAGGTGACGTCGGAGAACATGTCTCGGGAAAGAGAACGTCAGGGATGTGTGGCGGACAAGAACAAGGAGTCAAAAGGAGGCAGTCGAAGAAAGAGGGTGCAACAACAAGTAAGAAAGCAAGGAGGCCCGACGGTTTGGTCATCCGCGAAGGACAAGCTATGGGTGAAGGAGATTCGACTCGTCTAGGCATTACCTCCGCGAGAGAACCTTCAGAGAAATCCAAAAGGAAACTGGCAGTTGAAGAAGGCGATGGTCAGAAGAATCCTCGGAGGAGGAAGACTGGTGAGGGGACGAGTGGTGGCGAAAGGGCGGTCGGTAGGTAGTACGACGAAGCGACAACGTTTTGGCTCGAATACGAGCGGAACGACGACGATGAGGTTGTGAAGACGGAGCTCCCCATTCAACTGCTCATCAACCCCAGGAAGGTCTGCGACATCCCGCAATGGGAAAGATATTACAATCACCGCAGTCTCACTCGCGATGGTGTGGAAGACATCAAGGGTGCTAAGGCAGTTCCACGAGGAAAAGGGGAAGATCTGGACGAAAAACCCTTTGGTTCTAGCACCCATCTACAAGCAGGTGATTCATAAGCTGGAAAGAGCTGAGAGAGTTCACAAGCATGTCTTCAAGCCAGAGGACAAGGACAAGTATTTTTATTACCCTGTCAACGGACAACACACCGTGGCTGCTGTGAAGGAGTTTGTCGGCGAGCAAATATACGAATTGTGGAAGATGCACTCGTGGCCGGCGAGAGTCGTATGGTTCTCCGACGAAGACTTTGGGGGGTATTTGCAGGTCAGTCTCACGGAGAACACAAGGCACAAAATGTCTAAGCAGCGTGCACAGAAGGCCGCTTTCGGGAGGCATGGGAGAATCAAGGAAGGTCGGTAGCCATTCAAGGGAACGCTTCCGGTAAGGAGGCCGAAGAACAGGCGTTTTTCGACTTCCAAAAGCTTCTTTTGGGAAAGAGTCCGAACGGGGCTTACTGGACGATGGTACGTAAAGCGACAACACTCGCCGACAAGGACCACGTTGTTGTCATTGGCAATGCATTGAGGCAATGGATGCCGCTCGTGACGGCCAGTGATGAGGTTTTCCGCAAAGGCATGGAGTTCTACGACAAATGGGTCGAGGGAAAGTTGTTGCGCAGAGACGAGAAAACGCCCTTGTTGAAGCCGGGCAAATACATGCCAGACAAATCTCCGGGTCTTCAAGCGATTCCGGAAATAGGCGCGAAAGGGGCGGCTGGTGAAACGAAGATGGAGTAGCTGGTCCGGGTCCCGCCGCCTCTGACCAAAAAGAAAACACAATCGGACGACAAGTTTTTCGTCGTCGTGAAGGAGCCAGACATGTTCTGTTGGCAGTCTCTCGCTGACATGACCGAGGCCAAAAAACTGTCGATCCTCGACGACATTCTCCCGCTGAGGGGAGTGTTCGTGCAATCGGCGGGCGGACATCTAAAACGCCAGCATAAGCCAGGAATTAAAGACATGGTGGCAACGAGGAAAGTGGACCGCATGATGCTCTGCATGTTTTTCTACATCTTGTTCCTCGAATCCGAGGAGGACGCAGAGGTTTGGCGGTATGGGAGCCAGTTTTTTCGGACCGAGGAGCAGTTTCTGGCGGAGTTCGCGGCGCGGGGCCTCACGAAACAAGTGTGGGTCGAAGTGCGGAAGCATTTCCACGGCACGGTGGAGTACGTCAACACTTGCAAAAGGTGTCTTTCGTACGAGAAGGAGACCCTCGACGAAACAAAGAAAATGTACGATAACGAGAGGTTCCCTAAATCTTTCGAGAAGTCTGTCCGCTCCATCTTGCGACGAACGGAGGAAGAAGTGCAAGATACGATCAGGGTCAGCGGGGATGTGAGACACATCAAATGACACAAGATCAACCGGGTGACCAGCCTTATTCCTTTCAATTGTCCAGCTTCCCAGACTCACACTCGTCTCACTAAGATCTGCGAGATTGTGCGATATTACGTGTGCAACTTGTACGTTCTCGATTTGTGTGATCCCACACTCCTCTCAGATTGGCAAGAAGACGATTTTGCCTCCTTGCAAGGCGTTCTCCAAACCCTATCGCCAAGGCACTGGGCACTTGTCGTCTTCTTCCCCTCTCGTTGGGAGCTCAGTTTCTTGAAAGGCATGGCCAAGCTTAACGTTCATCACGTAAGGACAGGGAAGTGGGTGCGCCATGCACAAAGGCAGGGCATTGTTCGGGAAGGCAACATGCTGGTCGAGGAGTATGATCGTCTGTATGTGGTTTTCGGTCGGAATGTCGTTGCGTTAGAGGACGAGGCAAAGATGATCGATTACCTTTGCCAGTTCGTCAAGACACGCGTGGGGGACCCTCACCACCATTGCTCTTTTGTCCAGACCACCGGCGAACGAAACTGGGATCCCAAACGTGATATGTATTGGAAATTGCCGGAGAAAAAAAGGACGGAGGTTTGGAGCTTCAGGTAACCAAATATGAATTGGTACTAGTTCCTTTTCCAACCAGGACCGCTTGCTCAGACCGACTTGGAATACAACCGACGGAGGAACCTAGTGTTCGGTGTGCTGAATGGTTACCACGATGCACCGTGGGAGTCCGTCTCAAATTTCCTGTGAAGGCTGGAGCACGTTTTCTTCTTAATGTTCAAACCGCTGACCCTCCAAAACTACAAGGCGCAGTTCGACGAGGAGGACTCTTTCGACGCTGAGGACATGGAGGAAATGAGCGACTCTGAAACCTTTGATTTCGAGTCCAAGTCACTTCCTCGGGTGGTTGCACAGGTTGATGATGAAGGGGAAGGTGTTCCTCGGAGATATAGCACGTTGTCGGGACTGGTGAGTCCCGAACGATTTTCCGTCACTCGAGAGACTGTATATGACTAGTTTGTGCACGACAGAGAAAACCGAAGGTAGGAACGCTGAAAAGATCGGAAGCGCGGGCGCAGACGGTAGGAAGCGAGAGGCTGCCCAGAATCGTCAGGACCACCAAGCTAGAAAGGAACTTTCTAAGCGGGGAGCGACAAGGGACTGTGAGAGAATAGCAGGAGCGACTCTTTTCCCAAGGACGGAGAAGGGCCGCCAGGAAGTCGGTAGTAGCATAGCGGGTGCGCAGCAAGGGAAGGAAGGAAAGAAGGAAGGGACAGGGCACAAGGCGCCGGCGCGACGCGGCGGCAGGAAGGCCAAGGAGATCGCGGGTTAGGTGGGAACCGGCGTCCGGAGGGGAACATCGTGTGGGACGCAAGGGGGAACGGGGAGCGGAGATCGCCGTAAGGAGGAAGGACGTCGGGAGCACCAAGGGAAGACGGGGCACAGGCAGGACAAAGTGCCGGGACCACAGGGGACTAAGAAGAAGTGCGGTGCCGGCAGGACTAGGTGTCGGGAACCACGCGGGACCGAGGAACGGCGTGGTATCGGCAGGGCGAAGTACCAGGAACCACGTAAGACCTAGAGATAGACGAGGCACAGGCGGACCAAAGTGCCAGGGGCCACGTGGGCCTGGACAAGATGGCGGCACCGGCGGGACCACTAGTAGGGCGGGTATCAATAGGATAAAGCGTCAGGAGCCGCGGACGGGGGCCGAAGGTCGGAGCCACCGACGGGGTAGCCCGAGAGAGGGACGCGAGAGCGGGTCGTCACCCAGGGTGACGCCAGACGAAGGGGAGGGACTAGGAGCAATACGAAAAATGAGGAGAAGTCGGGCGCTGACAGAAGTTGTCGACGGAACGGGGGAGACGGGCGTATGACGGGAAAGACGGAGGACACTTGGGGCGACCCAGGGGGATCCTATATCGAGTGTAATAACGATAAAAATAAAACAACATAATGACAGGTGGGCRGGACCGTCCGGGCCAGGGATCCGGATGAAAATACTAAGTACTGCCGCGGCAAGCGCTGGTGGGAGGTGCCGAGGGGAATAGAGAACAAGGAGTAGCGGCAGTAGGGATGGGCCGACCAGCGGTCCGGGTTATGCCGGACCAGCCAGACCAAGAGAAACGAAGTTCCGAGGGCTCCACGTGGAGAAAAGGCTGGCCGGAGAAAATCGGAGCAAGGGGGCCTCAAACTGGAAGCGGCGGCAACAAAAAGGAGTCCCCTTTGGCCTTGGGGGTGCCAATATTGCTGTCCGAGATGCAACGGCCATGTGCCGGCTACAAAAACAGACCTTGAGTAAAGTCCAACAGCTAGAAAGAAGAGGAATAGCCGTTGGACACTTGTCCCTACAACAATAAAAGAAAGAGGGAGAAAAAAAGGAAGAAAAGGGGGGGAGAATGAGACAAAGGAGGAGGAATGAGTGGAGGAAAAAGTGCCGCCAGGTTGGGACTGCAGCAGTAGGGATGGGCAGGTCTCAATGATGACCTCATCCCTCCTAGATCCTAGGAGTGCAGTTCGGATTGCAGAGATAAGGCCCTTGGGGCATTATCTCTGCAATATCTGAATTAAAGCAACAAAAATAAGGGAAAATGCTGATGTGAGTTGGACGGCTCATTTTTGGGCCTTAGATCTGAAATCTGATCCCATGGTAGAAGAGATCTAGCCGTTTTTTGTGGGCTGACTTAAAACGGCTAGCTCCGGAATGAGTTGGCAGCAAAATGGAGGGAAAACAAAGAGAGGAGCAAGACAAAACTGCGAATTTGGCCCAAGGTTCGGACCAGGTACATCAAAAAAATTGAAAATTGGGGCAAAGGACTCAAATTTGGAGCAAGGGGAACTTGGAGTAACTCGGCACGATGAGAACCATAGATCTCAGCCAAATCCAACGCTGAGATCTGTGCCGCCACTTGGAAAAATGCAACGGCCTACTCACCAGAGGCCTAGACTAGGGAAAAACGAAAAACGCGCCTCTAGGTCCTCAAATTTTGGTAAAGGCTGCATTTCGGGGTAGTGGTACCCAAAAGGCAACACTTTTTGAAAAGAAAAGAGGCCGGGGTAGGCCAACGGGTAGTCCGAGAGGGTACCAGCCTCTCGGACTGCATGTACCTAGCCAAAATGAGGCCCAGGTACCTCCAGGTAGGCAAAAACTGGAAATTTGGCCCTTGGGGTACCTCGCTCCACCTAGAGGCACTTGGAGGGGCCTAGAGGTTGGGCGGTGCACGTGTTCCAGCCTATATAAGCTGGAGGTGTAGGCCGCAACTCTCATTTGAGCATGAGAGGTGCCCATGCTGCCCAAATGAGTCCGTGAGTGAGTACTAGTGAGATAGAGCAAGGGAGTGAGGGTCGGAGCTAGCCTATAGCCTGGCTATGGTGGTAAGACTGAGAAAGGTGACCTAGAGGCTAGAAGGGAGCAAGGAGAGTGGTCCGCCATAACCCTAAGGCTGTGAAATAGGAGGAAAGGCTGAAAGGGGTCCCCTTAGCCCTTCTAGAGGGAAGGACTCCACAACCTTAGAGGTAGGAGTCTGCCATAGCTAGAGGAGAAGTGTGAGAGAAGGGGAGGACTTGGGGAGGTGGGAGAGCTATGCTTAAGGAGCTAGAGCCAAGCCTGGAAGACCATTGACTAAGAGACCAGTGAGAGGTGAGTGAAAAAGGGGGAAGGTTCTCCCTTCTCTCTTCTTCTTCTTCTTCTTCTTCTTCTTCTTCTCCTTCTTCTTCTTTCTCTCTCCTCCCTTTCCCCTTCTCCTTCTTTCTCTCCTTCCTTTACCTCTCTTCCTCCCCTTCTTCTTCTCCCCCTTCCCCATCTTCTTCCTCCCTCCAAAATTTGAGTTTTCACTAATTTAGGTGCTTAGGTGAGTTGCGATTCACCTTGTGAAAGTTCCGTGATGTTTCCTATTCATAGATTGCTTCAAACTTTGAGTTTTCACTGATCTGGGGGCTTGGGTGAGTTGCTATTCACCTTGTGAAAGTTCCGTGATGTTTCCCCTTCATAGATTGCTTCCAACTTTGAGTTTTCACTGATTTGGGGGCTTGGGTGGGTTGCGATTCACCTTGGGATAGTTCCGTGATGTTTCCTCTTCATAGATTGCTTCAAACTTTGAGTTTTCACTAATTTGGGGGCTTCGGTGAGTTGCGATTCACCTCGGGATAGTTCCGTGATGTTTCCTCTTCATAGATTGCTTCAAACTTTGAGTTTTCACTGATTTGGGTGCTTGGGTGAGTTGCGATTCACCTTG
>BFEA01000547.1:90976-106450 GCA_003427395.1 Chara braunii | reverse complement strand
TCCACCATAGCCGAACACCCCAACCCTTCTTCAACCTCCATCACCTACACCCATCCACCATAGCCGGACACCCCAACCCTTCTTCAACCTCCATCGCCTACACCCATCCACCATAGCCGGACATCCCAACCCTCCCTCGCTTATCAACTCCCCCGTCCAATCGAGAGCCTTAATGGGCCGCAAGGGGGCGAACGGAACTCCGAACAGAATCGGTTAGGGTAAGTCAATGAGTAAGGTCGATTAGGATGTGAAGTTTTTTTTTTTTTTTTCTCTCTCTCTCTCTCTCTCTCTCTCTCTCTGCCTTCCTCCATTCCTTCTAAACTCTTTAACCCCTTAACCCTTCCGTTGCCCCTTCCCCCCCCCCATGGCATGTGACTAACCTCCACCCTCACCTGTTACATTGCCAGGGAACGAACGGGAAGGAACTTAGTCCTCACTTGGTGGAAAGCGAGGGCAAGGGAAGGGCAGCCGGTCCCTTGTGCCACCAAAAAGGGAAGGATACGGAACTATTGAGAGCATTTGCAGAAGCAAAAAGGAGTGCTGATTTTGGACGAGGTCAGTTTGACTCAACCATATTCCCCGACTGCATGACTAAGGTGAAGGCATGGCTTGCTTGAGTGAAGGGAAAGATGACCAAAGGATCATCAAAGGCAAAAGGAACTTAGGCTTGTGGGAGGGGCGATGTGTTGACCCCAATGGGGATTGTACTTGGCTTTTGCTTTGTGTGGTCTTGTGCAGGTGAGTAGCCTAGGGTGGTCTGGGCGGAACTGCGTCCACCGGATGCGGGCGGGAATAGGGAAAGCGACGAGGGAAGGACTTAGACCCTGCTTAAACTATGAATGCGGGATGGGTTGGATGGTCGGATGCTTGAATGAGTGGTAGACGCCGGGATGGGGCTTGTGTGATGATTGAATGCAATGACTCTCTTGAATGCAATGCAAGCCCGGAAGGACTAAGGGCAGTCGTGGATAGGTGAATGCAATGTTGGTGGCTCAAGCAAAAAAAATATAGCGGCTAGGGGTCCGGGGGATGCCACCCTACCCCAAGGATGTCGTAGGGGCTGTCTTGAGCCACTAGACTTAGCGAAAAGGTGTGTGGCCCAATGGATGACGCTTGGCCTGCGCATGATAAGAAGACAAAACTTCAATAAACTCCCTGGACTGCTTGTGTATTGGAAGGAGCAATTGCCTGGCGAGACTTAATCGAAGCAAGAAAACGCCACGAGTGACCTAAGCGCTACCATCTTGACGCGAGAGCGGAGCTACATCCACCAATGTAAAACCCTCTCGTAAAAGGCCCATCCCCATCCATCTCAAAGCACTAGGTGGGGGTGCCCCTGGGACAAACGACCCACGCCCTGAGCGTGAGCGCGGGCGGGTCGAGCCAAATGGGACCCGCGGTGGGGTTGACCGAGGCTCGAAAGTCCTTCACGGTACGGCCCCTACAACGTCCCCTGCCGGTTTGAAGTGTGTGTTTGAGCGTGAAACAGTCGAGGGTCAATCTTCTGATGACGGGGAAGAGGAGAGAGACTATGATGACGAACCTGGTGACAAGCTCCCTAGGGACCATGATACCTGGGAGAATGACAGACTCTTCTTCTACGAGAAGCATCACCGGTTCACGCCGGAGGATGTCAAGGGCCACAACGTCGTCTGACACCCTACGAAATTCCAACCTGCTGTAAAGACTGGACAGTGGGTCATGGCAATGAAGGAAGTCAATAGCAAGTGGAGTGGCATGAACAGACTGGGAGCGGGTCCATTTAAGAAAAAGGCGAGAGAAACTCTGGTGGAGCATTTAAGAGTTATGAACCCCGACAGGAGCCTGCCGGACGTCAATGCTTATGCAGGCCAAAAGCTAGATGAGCTGTACGCCAACAAAATGTTGGAGTTTCGAGCGCCTTTCTACACACTGGAGACGACACCGTCTCGTGGCATTGACTGGCGCATGCCGCTGTCGAGCGCATCGGTCCAGCACCGCACAAGAGCAGCGCGGGACCCTCCCGGCCGCGTCACGCAGGAGTTGGTCTGAATCCTCGTCGCGAATATACATGGAGCTTCCGCAAGCCGCTCCGGCCGAGTGAGCCAGCCATACCTCTCGCGAGCCCCTACGATAGGATAGGGCCTACACGAGGCACGACTTACCTCCACCTTACGGGAGTTGTCACCTCCCTTCGGTGGGCGTATCCCCGTCGAGCTACCAGTTCACAGTATGAAAGTTGATCAGTTGTAATCGCAGAGGTGGACCAGCCGATGGCGTTTCTCGTTCGCTGTAGCATAGGGGGTACGCGCGGTAGTACGCCTCTATCGGACCCGCACGCGAACCGACATCTTGGGGGGGCTAAAGTCCCAAGCGTGGTCCGTCGTCGGTCGACTAGGACGTATCCCACTCACCACGCATACACCACTCTACGAACACAAAAATAAAACACATACACACACACATCAAACCACGCGACAATACTCCTAGTCCCTTAGTAACCATCCCATAACTTTCCGATGCGGAATCGGATAGGCTTCGCGCGCGGGACTTAGTATAAAACCGCACGGATGCAGGGCTAACTCATATCGACTCGCAATGCAAGCGTACGCAAGCAGTCGCAATGATGGCGCACTATGTAGTGCCCATAATCAAGCGGTCCCTTGTGGATCCGAGTGCCGCTTATGACACTCAAGTGTCAGACTCGAAGTGTCGTGAGGGTCTAATCCCTCACGATATGGCACGACTGAAGGAATAGTCGTGCAACCGTCACGAGACCTCTGACCTTTAGTCTGAGCATCTCGGTAGGCAAGGCAAATAGGCTCTGCACGGGGGCAGATTCCTTCCCTGCAGAGTCTGAGGCTTGGGATGTCCTGGATAAGGACCTTGAATCCCGCCCCGGGACCAACGTCCGATTATAAAAATCTCTAAAAAGCAAAGGATAACAGAGGTCCTTCCTTTTCTCTTAAACCATAATCTGGTTAACCCTTGCGCACGATCACAGTAAACCGCGTGCATACCAAAGACACATGTAGATATATACATAAGGTTTATTTATATAGGACGATCACTTCTCACAGTCACAGTGAGACTCCTCTCAGCCATATGTATGTAATCGCAGGCAGTCACATCCAGAGTCCGAACCACAAACATACATGCAATCGCATCAAAAATCCAACAAAAGTCCACGCAGTACACGGGGTCAAATTCAACCATTCTCTATGCTCATATCCCTTGCTTTAGCCATACAAACCTCACTCTTGTACAACTCCCCGAAATAAATACTCAGTACTTTTGTTAAATGGCCATTCAATAAAGTCCGGGTGAAAACACAACAAAACAATTCAAACCAGAGGGCTAAAGCCTTTAGGTTGAGTGGCAGGAGTGGACTGGAGTTGAATCGCAAACCGACGAAACGACAACCGACCTGTTATCAGTGATAACAGAAGGTGATCTTTGTAGGATCAAGCTGAATCTAGCCCAAATCCTGAATCAATCGATCAAGAGGATCTGTAACACAAGACAGACCAATCCCCAGACTAAACCTATAAGTTCATGGAGAATAATCCCCATATCACGACCTCACTCAAATCATCCTAATTGACTAAGCCTAAATCTACTGCTAAGCAGTGCCCAAAGCAAAGGTAGGGCCTGACATAATCTCCCCTACATAGGGTGGATCGCTAGAATCGCCACCTGTCAAAATATAACCTATCTCCTTCAAACTAAGAAAATTTCGACAGCGTTTCCCATAGGAAAAGTGTCTTTCCAGAATTTATATCAGCTCGAGTATGAAAACAGAAATGGTCTTTGACTTTCCAAAGTCCAATTTTGTCTAACTCCCTGAATTAGCAAAACTTTGGGCAGCACTCCCTTTAGAAAATGAGACTTTCCATATTTTTACTAAGCAATATACGAACTTTAGACAAGTTAAATTTTGAAAAGTCAAAAAAATTTACTAACTCCTTGGATTTGTAAAAATTTTGGCAGCGCTTCCCGTAGAGAAAGTAGTTTACCAGAATTCATACAAAGCCAAATATAATAAAAGATCCCAGAAAATGCAGATATTGACCTAAGTAAAAATAAACTTAGCTCAGAAAATGCAGGAATTGAAACTAACTCATATGACTCTAGGTCGTGGCGAGCAACTAAAGCAACTACCTGTCAAACTGAAACTCAAACTAAGTAGTAGTCTCACTCAGTCACTTGTAGGCCAAGTCACGAAGGTAAATACTTTCACAATCCCTAAGTCAACCTGGACAAACAATAATTCATGATCGTACAATGATTTAACCCCTCATACCCAGCTTACATAAGGCATAAGGTCAGGACACTCAAACTTATGGAATGTGCCTTGCTTAGCTAGGCATAAAGTTAGGTCACCCAAACTTATGGAATGAGCCTAACTTAGCCAAAGTATGCACAAACACAGGGCACCACAACTTTTCTCTTCTTTGGGCATATGACTAGGCCATTCTAGTCGCCCTAAACTGTTTAGATAGCCAAGTTATATATCTCTCTCTCAACTTAGTCTTCAAGGTGGGCATAGGGCTGAGCCATCCATCTTAGAAACAATGCTCAGTCGTCCCAAGTTACCTTCAGTTATACTCTGAATTATACTTTCTTCAAGTTGTGATAGGCTTTAAACAGACCACCTAAACTTATAGAACAGTCTGATTAGCTCGTTCATAAATAGAATAACAGTAAGGTATAGCCAAATTATTACCTTGGGTTCCAACATGTGCGGGCTTTGAGTCAGACCACCTGAACTTACAGAACAGTCCGACTCTCTGCCTGATTCATTCCTCTCTGATCTGAGCTGTGCGTGGCATTGGGCTAGATCACCTGAACTTACAGAACGGTCCGCCCTTCGCCAAGTTTATTTTCTCCACATAAAACAGGAAGAGAGTGAGCCACCTAAACTTATAGAATGGCTCAGACCCCCTCGTTCAGAATCAAATACACGGAGGAAACCCAAAACAACCAAGGCAGCCAAGGCACCTGAACTTACAGAATGCACTTGGTCCCTGAAAAAGTCAATCACAAACAGCCCTCGCAAGTCAGAGCAACCAAACCACCTAAACTTATAGAACAGTCTGGTTCTCCATGCAAATCCATAACACTAGGTCTCCCCAAACTTATGGGGACTCCCCAGCCTCCAGAGCAATCAGGCCACCTAGATTTATAGAACGGTCTGATGCCCCATACAATTCCAAAATAAACAAAGCACTGGGTCTCCCCAGACCTATGGGGACCTCCCAGTGTTAATGACCCAGTCGACTTTAATGCAATACCGCCTTCCCATCCTGCCCTTTCCCAGATGCAATTCCTTTTCACAATCTGCTTTCACGCAAGCAATAAAACTGAAACTGAAATTGCACATACATGCCTTTACTTGATCTGGTTTGTATCCTGGAGTCAAACCCAAAGTCAAAGTATAGTGCAGGCAATATACTTTGTCAAAACCCAACAGGCAATGCAGGTAGGGGCTATAATCTGGGTTTATAGAAAGAAAGCAATGTTTACCTTTCAGTTCCCTGCCTCCAGAACTCCTCCTGAGCTCCGGCAGGGGCTCCCGCAATTGGTGGGCTGACTCCCCACAGAGTCTTGTTGCGGTCCTAGGGGTTGCAATCCCGCCTGCCGCCTTCCTCTCAGAACAGGATTAGACTTAGAGTAAGAAGGGCAGGAGGAGATGTTTTTAGACTCTCGAGATACAGGAGGGGAACAGACTCAACTCTCACAAGAGGGCCTTGTTGCCTTGAATCACCTGAGGGCCCCGCAATGGCGGCCAAAAATAGCAGCTCGGCCGAGTCTCTGAAGTCAAACCGCCGACATTTGACCCTCAGACCCCCCTTGTAAAAAACGCAGCAACCCTCTCAGAAATGGTGTGCGCAGACCGTCGCATGATGCAGCACAGCGCCGTGGAACACAACAATACTCATGGTATCACCAGCAACAATGGCTAACAAGCCCAACTGCGGCAGCTTCCACCTATAGAAGCGCACGCAGCTGAAGTAGTATAGCGAAACCCACACCAACAGAGCGGTAGCCGATACTGCAATGGCCAAGATACATGGTGGCCAGCGAACTCTTCAAGCTCAGCAATGGTACCTTCAACAGTCAGCAACCCAGCTCCTTAGCAAGCAGCAGCAGTTTCCACGGCAAAACCGCCCAAAATCCCAACATCGATAATTACTTCTTCACGGTTGTGTCTGGGCACCCAGTGGAGCACCCCTCTTGACAACAGTAGGCAAGGCAGCTGTGGAGTCCACAACAAAGGGAACAACTAGAATATTGCCGCCCTGCAGCCTGCTTTCCACCCTGCCGCCCCTCTTAATGCTCCTTATCCTTGCCTCTCACGCACCTGACCTTAGTTGTGGTCGAGCAATCAGCAGATCATCGAGCTGGTGATATCTGAACGAACGAGATGACAAACAACGTGGTCTTGATTGTCGCGAAGACGAACAGCAAGACCAACTCCGACGGGGCCGGCAGCGTCCGACCTTCAACCTCGCCCATTCTCCTGACCTTGACGGGTGGTACAGCAACTATCAGGTAAGTCTCCAGCCTCGATCAAGTGTGGTAATACACATTATAGAACCCCGCAGCAGGGTACAACAGTCACAACAGGCTGCTTACCAGGACCCCACAGCAATTACGATACGCGGTAGCTACGCAAAAGCAAGTGAGACGCAGTAACGAGTCGACTATACATATCCAACCGCATGGACATAACAATCATAACTTCGTCCTACAACGACTGTACACTCTCTCATACACAGGGGGAGGGGGTCGCCGACTGCAGTCATCCCACTAGCCGCAACATGCGCTTCGTAGGCCGAACTCAATAAGCATGCGGACGCTGAGTATACAGGTCACCGCCACGTGGCTTTAAGTTAGTACACTGCAGCAGCTCGACCCAACATCCTGTACAGTCCAGCACGTGGTTCGATCCTTCAGCTCGCTCCGCATCACCAACTGCAGGTAGTCCTCTCCATTTCTCTTCTTAGTTGGCGCCCAGACTGAGGTCAATGCAACTATTACCAGCCTGCAACTCAGCAAGGTCGTCGAAGGCAACATCGGCCGAATCGAAGCACCTGAAGCCGCCAACTCCTGGGGGCAAGCCTCATGTTACTTCCTTCGATGCAGCGGCTACCGGATGTGACGTACTGGCCAGTCAGTCAGTTTGGCAACCTCCACGGTCGGCTTCACCTTACTAACGGCGGTTCGAGGTGCAGAGCATGATTACCAACTAAGTCTCCAACTTCTGCTGCCCGCTCCCGCCTTTACCCCACGTCGCCTGCTTATGTCATTCCCTGTTTCCTCGCCCCATTGTAGTCTCAGGTACGTGCGCCCCATCTCCCTCCAACTCTCTCTCTCTTCCCTTCGTACTTGCAGGCATCATAGACCTCTGAAATGAAACTTCTCTCGCTCGATTTCATCAAGAAATGAGCGAGATACTTATTCCTCTCTTCTCATCTCTTTCGCTCCCGCCATCACCAGCGCACTCATTTTCTTAGTACAACCTAATCTATTGACTTTTGACTAAAACTAACAGCGCTATCACATTCGCGATGATCGAAAACCCCCGTTCCACACTTTATTCCTCTCAATTCCATTGAGGATCGACCGATAAATCATTTTTTTTTTTCCGTCCCTCTCCCTTACCCGCTTCTCCGTGTCCGGCGCAGTCATTTTTCTGTGCATCTCCCCAAACACTAACTCCCTCCTAACCCCGACTTCACAATCGTGTTCGACTAGGCCTAAAACCCCTATCCAGACTTTCCCACCACTCGATTCTATCAAGAATCGAATAATACCCCGATTCTTTACTCCCGCCAGTGCTCCTCCCGCCATAGCTCGGCGCACCCATTCTTTCTTACTACCCCCTCTTCTACTACACTATCTTTCAAACTAACCTCGGATTCGAGGTCGCCCTAGCCAAAAATCCCAAACCAGCTTCTCTCCCCGCTCGTTTCCTTCCAGGATCGGGCGATTTTCCGTTTTCCTCCTCTCTCCCGTCTACGCCCACGTCCGACATAGCCCATTCCCCTCTTTGTATGCACCCGGCACCTTTTTCTGTCCAAATTCGCTTTCTTCTCCCCACCTTTGTCTGCCTGCTGCCTTGGCGCAGGGCCCGGGCCGCCTCGCTTTGTCTCTTTAGCGCTGTCCTGCCATTGCCCTCTTCCCCTCTCGCACCCCGACTCAGAACCCGACTACGTTCATTCTTTTGCGCAAGCCCTCCTTGTTTCACAGGCCAGCGCTGCGCCCGCTTCCCTCTGTCGCAGCATTCGGCCGCAACGGTCCCACAGCGTCGAGCGCGGTCCGCCCTGGCCACCGTACGAGGAATTCTGACTTGGCTACTCCTCGGCTCGCCACTTTGAGCTATACCGCTGCCCCTTCCCGAACGGCAGCGAGCGGAGATCACCGATGCTCATAGGGGGAGGGGACCGAGGGGGAGGCACATCGACCGGTCTTTTGGAAAAGCCCGGTCCTGATGCTACTGGCTGACCTCAGCTGATACCACCCGCCCACTTCAGCAGGTATCGCCCCCGCTAGTGGGTGCAGCTCCCGCATGTTCCCTCGTTGGAGGCTTGAGCACGGGTGTGGCTGCTACGGAGACCCCCGGAACACCATAACGGGGTACTTTGGCGCAATCCCGGGATGGTTTGCGGCCACGCTCCATGCTGCCTTGCGAATACAACACACCCCCGTGCGACCTCGCCGGACCCGAAATGTAGGTCGTACATAGTCAACATTACTGACCCCTATACCCGGCGTCACGCCTTTATTCAAAATACGCCGGGCCATAAAAAATAAGTAACAATGACGGTAAATAAAAAAATATTTAAAACCCCTAAACCGCCTGCATCGTTCCAACGCCACCACGTCAAACCCAAGGGGGATAGCCCCGCCGGGCCCTCGACCCCCTCGGCCCCTTTGCCCCACTTCGATAATCCCGCGTCGTCGCCGCCCGATCTCGATCCCTAAACCCCTCAAATGAAAATCCAGCGCCGTGGCTAATAGTGCTAGGCCCAAGTCTGGGTCTAGCTCTGGCGGACGCTTAAATACACGGACACTGCACGACGCGTCGTGCCACCGAAACGCCTTCAGAAGTCACATTGTTGTCAATGTCGTCCTCCGCACGTACGTACAAGTCACAGGTAGACACACTAATCAACGAGACGTAATCTTTTTTACCCTAGTTTGAGTAAAATTCTGGCCGGCGACCAACGCCGACCTTCACAATCATGATCAAAAATAAAAAGATCACGCGCTGTCGGAGGGCACGGTGTCCTGGCCCTCCTCCGTGTGCCAAGTCCCTACCTGGTACCTGGGCTATAGTATGATGTGGACCAGTCCCGGTGGCGTTGCCTTCAGCAAAAGGGGTGCGCCACAGGGTTCCAGCGTGGGGCAAAGACCCTCTGATTACGACGGCCCTGAACTATGATGGGGGAGAGGTAGTCCGACTGGAGGTCTGCATAGAAGGGGGGAGAGAGGAGGAGATGCGAGGTGACCAGAGGCTGCAGGCTGCCATTTCCAAAGCGCGCGACAGGGCGGAGCGGAGGTGCAAACGAGATGGGGTGATCGTGGGCTTGAGGGTGACGGCCATCTATCATGAGACCGAGTCATCAACTGGGACCAAGACAAGGGAAGAACAATATAACGAGAGAGACTCAGCCGGGGAAAGCGAAATGGGCGAGGCGGACCGATAGACGGATCTCAAGTCCTGGAACAGACCCGAGGAGATCCAAAAGCACCACCGAGCCGCGGAACTGGTGGAAAAGGGACCTGAGGCCAGCTCACGACAGGCGACTCCCAGAGGCCGCGGGACAGTAGGAAAACTGAGTAAAGGTAAGAAACGGGTATGAGACAACACGCGCGATATGCTGGGGGGGGCGAACAGAGGTCAACGAAGAGAGGAACGAGAACTCGCAGAGTGCGGTTGACATCAACCACTGTTCGCAAGCTCATGTGATAGGTTGGCACCTGCAGCAATGTTGGAGAGATAATGAAGTACCTATTTGAATAGAGTGAGTGGTGTCCAGAGAGAGAGAAAGAGAGAGCGACAAGTGCGACAGGTGGCTAGGCCTGAAAGAAGAGGGCAGTCAGCAAATGTGTGAGTGAGCGGGAACGAGGCAAGTTTGCGAAGGGCGATTGACGTCAGCTTCCCTCTTGCACTACGTCACGGGGGAAGCGCAGAACGAGGGGGTCAACCACGAAGAGACGAGAATGAGTACGACAAGGGGCAAGTCCTCAAACTCGCTGGCACGATCAGGGGGGCAACACGTGCCGTTCTGAGAAAAGGGAAGAGTAAGGTACGGGGCGATGATGCGTGGGTCCTCGTCTGACACGTGGTGCGCCCTGGAAGTGGCAAGGGGGCGGTCTATGAAAGGTGTGTGTGTGAAAGTGGATAGTATGCGCGACACACGCGTGGAAGTTTGATAGAGCGAGGGGGTCAGCGGAGAGAGGCGAGAGAGTTGGGCATACACGGAGGGAAGTGTTGCCGTCAACTGGACTGCAGTACTTGATAAGCTACAGAGAGTGGACATCTTTTTTTTTTTTCCTTGCGAGTCAGAGAATGCGAGCTAGGTGATAGAGCTGAGAGGTAGTTATGTGCGTGCGCTGGCAGCACGTAGCAAGGCAGAGAGCCGTGTAAGAAGAGAGTGAGGTCATTGTGGCTAACTGATAATATTGTATTGCCATGGCGGTGAGGAGGTGAGCAGATTTTCCCTGTGTGCGAGGGTGCTATACTCGGTGTAAGTGGGTAGCATTGGAGGTAACACCTCTTTTTGTCTACTTCATTTTGTGCCCCGCCCGGAGAGTTTTCGTCACAGGGCCTTCCGTTTTGTCACCGCCAATCTCCTGCTAATCAAGGAAGATAAGGGCACCACGTGCGATCTTGCAAAGGTAGAACGCGACCTGCACTACGGTGTACTGGTCATCGTTTGCACGCAGGATAGAGAGGAGAGAGACGTGCAAGAGGACGTGCTCTCACGCGGATGCGTGACAGGCATGAGTAAAGAGAGACTGCCCGCTTGAAAAAGTTTACTCGTTAGCTTATTGCTGACGTCAGCACTTTTTCACGACAAGAATCTTGATTAGACTTCAACGCGACGCCCATCTGTTCTTCGCTTCGTGAAGTTCGAATAACTGAGAAGAACGTACAAATTACTTACCGTTATAAGCGGGGCCGTGTCAAGTTTTGTTTCGAAGGATAAGAGTGATGAGCTTTGGTTGTTGACTAGTGAGCTCGGCGATCAGCAATGGCCTAATGAGAGTTGACATCTGATAAGCTAAGGACGCGAGCTCGAACTTTATATGTAAAGGCCAGACATCTTTGACAGGAGTAAAGGCTGTGAGATTGAAAGGGCTAAACTGAGTGACAACTAAGTATGCTTGGATACCGAAAGGTCACGCCGCTTAAGGGAATAGCTAATATCAACCAAAATCAATAGAATCTTGACAAAACTCTAGATGTTGTTTTCCCTGAGTAATCTTGACAAGGTGGTTAGTACGGTGAGTAGAATAGTGACTTGGAAAGGCCAAATGACTTTGTACGAGTCCTACCTTTGGTCTTGATTTTCCCGAATTTCACTCTTAATAAAAATATTTTCTTTCTTGGTTAGTCACTCAGCTCGGGTATTTGCCCTGTCACGGGTCCGCCTGATGGGCTTTCGTGTTACTCCTTATAATCGTACAGACTGAACCGAGCGTGCATCGTGATATCTCTATTGTTCGTTTTGTTTGCTGTTGGCCCAGTTTCGAGTCTCGATTAATGAGCAAAGGAAAACTAGTGCTGAGAAAAGTCGCTTACCTACTGGCTAAGTATTTACTCGATGGAGATTAGTAGTCTGCACTCTAATTCTAGTTAGTTTAAGTGTACAATGAACAATGGGTAAGTGATTAGGAACATGAGCGCATTTGAGGGTTGGAGCAGTACGCTTCGTGCAATGCTCAACAAAACATTCAGTTGAGCTTGGGTGTGTTAGTTCCTCTGCGAGTCAGGCTTCAAATCAAAAGTGTGAACAAAGTAAAATCCTATAAATTGTTACGATAAATTGAGACAGTTATGATGGGAGTCTGAGAGCAGAGAGCTTCTTATCTGTGAATGCTAGCCTGGAAAGTAATCGCGTGATTTCGGTGTATTTCTGGACAACAGTATCTGAGGACCACTTGAATGAGGCCTATTGGTGGGGGCTTTTGGGATTATTCTGAGATGAGCTTGTAACCAACTTGATGATAAGCAAGGTTCCCTGAAAAATCAGATGGCAGAAGGGTCAGTGTAGCTCCAGAATGTAATTAGCTGTTGCATTATCTGTGTGGAAGGATCTCTCGCTGACATTACTCATGCATCCCTCTCGTACTAAATGGGTTGTACGGCGTTGTCTGAGTCTATCACGCACGAGATCATTATTAGCTAGAGCTAGATCGTGTGTAAAAAGGGGGGGCTAATTGGCTACGTCGTTCACCAAAGTGAGAACTCCAACCTTGCGGATCATATGTGGGGTGAACAGAACAAGTCTTCTCCGAGGAGTAACCCGAACTCAGCTATCTTGGGTTTCGGGTCCAGCAGTGAATGATTCCATTGGGCCCTTCGGTGGGGAAAATCTTCTAGTCGTAAGCGATTAGCCCATGCTTCTCAGTTCTCTTAATTTTCATGGGAAGTTTGGCTGTTTAGACTAACAGTGCTCATGAGCTCACTGACGGTATGCTACCAACGAGATGCGCAGCGGTGAGACTACTGTGAATAACACAAACAGGTTCTGATCGTACAAAGGGAGAATACTAATTGCACCTTGTGTGTGATTGAGATCTTAGTCTGCACATGAACATATTAGGGTGAAAACACCAGCACTCGGTGGAGGGAGATATGACAAACTTGTATCAGGAAAATCTAACACGGTATCAGGGCTAGCTAAGTTGGCCTCACACCTGATTCGAGAGACTGAACCGAGGGGCTGACTGTGGCGGAAACTTTCGCAGGCCGACTCCTATACCTAGGTGAACCAATGGTAGCCTTCAGTTCAGAGTGATAAGGATTCAGGCTAGCGAACCCCTAAGCTCGCCTAAGCAGTCTCAATGCAGGACTAGACTCTTTCAACGCGGGCCCAGACTACTCTGTGAAAGATCAGAAGATTCAATCGCTGCTTAAACTTATTAACTTTCAAACTTGGTAAAGACAAGTTTTATACAATAAGCGGTTCAGACAGTAAGTGACCGGGTCTCGACTCTACAAAACCCTCCTAACCTTGTTAAGACACGACCAGGTGGCCCTGTGACGTGGTCAATGTGACAATCATGAGGGAGGACGAAGTTCTGGTGATGAAGTGTGAGCTGAGCAGGGATAAAAAAGAGGGATGGGAGAGAGAGGCGTATCGAGACATAGAGTTACATAAGAAAGCTCAGCGTGAGTATGCGGTTCAGAGGGTGAGGGGTGAAAAATACATTGAATACGTGATCTATTTCTATGAGAACAATGGTAAGCTGCACAGTGCCAGCTCCTTTCTAGAGACGGTGGAGAAGGCCCGAGCAGAGCTTGCTTGGGCTTAACAGTGCTCTAACCATCTCTGTCCGATCCCTATCAACCCTGGCAATACTCAGATAAATGTTTTGTTCTTGACCATGCTTAGGACTTGGAACAGCGCACTGAACAGTGCCCAGAGCTTGGGACAATGTTCAATTATTATTTAGTCATCACCCAGTTTTCGTTTCTAAGTCCTCGGACAATATCCAGATAACGATCTGGCAACATCCAATTGGAACTCGGACAGTATTTAAGCAAACTTTCAGCTTCTCAGTCAGAAGCCAGTAAGATACGTTCAGTTTTCTCCTTTAGTCACAATCAAAAGTAGCAGTCAGCATTCAGAACAGCAACCAGCCAGTTTTTCGGAACAGGAACCAATCAGTTTTCAGAAACCAGCAACCAATTCTCACAATCAGCAACCAGTCAATTTTCAGAACAGCAACCAGGAATAGAGACAAGAAACGACAATTCGAAACAACCATCTACCCAATAGCCTTCTCATACCTGGATCATCCATGAGTCATCCGTCTTGAGCTGGGCGAACTGGCGTAGCTAGAGATCAGCGAGATTATGGATAGTAGCAACGCAGTTAGAGTTTCTTGCTCACTGTATCAGAGCACTGCGGAGACTTGGAGGGAAAGTGCAGTCGAGGAGTACAACCAACAGACTACTGTGATGATGGAACATGCACAGACTCTCGTGAGGAATCATACAAAAATCGAATACACATACTACTTGCGTGATAAGAGCGGCAGACTGTGTGCAACCATAACTTCAGTAGGCACTATCGAAGAAGCAAGGAGGACTGTGGGCAGCCATCGGTGAGTGTTCTGTCTGAATGAGAACTTATCCGGGCATTCGGTTATCATCTAATCAGCGGCCAGTTATCAGCATTCAGTTATTATTAGTGATCAGTTCAGCAATCAGTTTTTCAGCAATCAGTTTTCAACAATCAGTTTCCTGCGGTCAGTTTGGTAGTCAGTTCTCAGGGATCGTCTGAACAGTTTATATTGGCAAGAGTACTCATGAGTACAGTTCAGTCTACTCCGGTAAGTGAGTGAGTGTTGGCCAGCCTCAACTGAATTTCATGCAAAGAGGTATTCCATTATCAGTATGTTAGTGCCATTGGTTTCAGACAGGGAGATCTGTCAATCTTCATTGTCCAGACCAGTTTTGCTGATGACACTATCCATGATCTGAGGCCTTACCTGAAGAAGGGCAAGGAGACTCATGAGCTTTTTGATCCAGTCTGGATCTTAGCCACTGAATACCTTAAGCAGAGAGAGAGAGAGCTCGATGAGAGTGGCACTACGTTGATTCGTAGCTTTGGGCCGATGCTTTATACTGATTATCCTAGGCCTCCAGTCCCTTCACTTCCCACAGATGACACGAGCTGGCTGGACGTGATTGGATTGGCAAAGAGGTACATCTCTCCGGCGGTGATCGACATTGAGGCATTAACTGAGCCTACCGAGTATCCCTACCTCAGGCGAGGAGTCGTTTCAGTAGACGGACTGCCTACTTTGTGGGAGGAGTTTTACTCCATGGTTAACTACCGTGTCATGTGTCTCAGATGGTCATGCTCAGAGCTAGCTGGCTACAAGTGGCATTTCGTCACGAAGCCTCAGTCTCAGATTGTAAGTGGGCGTGGATCTCGGCACCAGAGAAGATCAGTGAAAATAGATTGAGAAAGACTGACTAGAGAGATGAGTGAGGACTCTTGGGAGGTGCTGACCATGCTCGTCTATGTGTACTTTCTGAGTTTATTATGAGTTTTCATTCTTCCCTCACTCAATTGCCCCCGTCTTTGCTCGAGTCAGTCAGTCTGATTTTTTTTGCATTATTCTTGCTCGATGATTGCCCTCAGGGTTGTCGACCCCCGGACCCGGGGCCCCGGCGGGGGTCCCGGGGGTCGGGGGTCGGCACCCCCGGCCCCGACTTTCCAAAAAAAAAAAAAAAAAAAAAAA
>BFEA01000547.1:37787-50035 GCA_003427395.1 Chara braunii | reverse complement strand
GGGGGTCTAGTGAATTTCAAGTGTCGGACGACATGGAGTGTAGGGGCAATCAGTCAAATCAATCAACCAATCAACCAAAGAATCAACGAATCAATCAATCAATCAATAAAGAAGAAAAGGAAATCCTTAGCGGATGTCGGGCACCCTACTGTCTTGACTCGAAAACAAGGTACGTACCTTGTTTTTTTTTTTTTTTTTTTTTTTAAAGACGTGCCTTATATATTTCAAATGAACAAAAGAGGCCGGGGACCTCACAACTCCACCCGGTGTTATTCAGGCAGCCTCAACTGGTTTCGCTTACACCCAAAGGCTGGGAGCATTACCCAGTTTCGCTTACGAGCAAATGCTCGAGTACCATTTCAACCAAACAACTACATTTTTGCCTGCGCCAGTCGTGACACAAACACAGGCACACACACACGCACAGACACAACCATGCACAGACGCAACCATGCACACAGACAGCCACACACACAGACACACAAGTACACATACACATAGACACATGCACACACACAGACACAACCATGCACACAGACAGCCACACACACAAACACAGACACACAGATAAACACACACACATACACACATAAAGACAGAGACTTGAAAGTGGTCCCAAAAGTGTTTAAGGCCTACAAGCACCGTTGTATATTTTTTTGCCCGAGGCCTCCACACACACAAAGCCACAGACATACACTCACAGGCACACACACAGCAACGCAGGCACACAGACACACACAAACATGTAGACACAGACACACACACACACACAAACAGAGACACACACAGACACACACAGACACACATAGACACACACAGACACACACACAAAAACACAGGCTTGAAGTGCTGAAAAGTTTCCCCAAGAAAATTACAGGCCTGCAATCACTTTTGCCTGTGCCAGTCATGTTTACACACAGACACACGCACACAAGGACACAATTAGACACACACAGACACACGAACACTGATACGCACACAGACACACACGGACACAGAGACATACGGACAAAACAAGCAAGGGTGTTAGAGCCCTCTAACCACTCTTGCCATGCTTGACAAATGTTTTGGATGCCTCTTTGCGTGTAGTCCATTCGTGACGATGAAGACATCCCGGGGTGTGAGGGATGCGAGCAAGGGGAGAAGTGCAAGAACAACCGGCACAGTGTCTTCTCGGGGGCAGCCGGCGTGCTCCGGGGGGGTTGTGTAGCAGAGGCGACCACTGGAGCATAACGCCGTTCAAGACGCAAGGGGAGAAAATGATTTTCCCCAATTGGGAGAAGGAGATGAGGAAGAATTTATTGTAGAAGAAGGAGAGGACGAGGAAGGAGGAGGCGTAGGAGAGGAAGAGGGAGGAGAGGAGGAGGAAGAGGAAGAGGAAGAGGAAGAAGGAGGCGCAGGCGAGGGAGAAGAAGAAGATGAAGAAGAAGTCGAAGAAGAAGAAAAAATAGAGGATGAGGATGGAGGAGAAGAAAACCCAATGGAGGAGGACGGCAACTGGCAGAGAGAGTTCCTTGAGTCGAGGTCTGTTCGCAGCGACTTCAAGTACTTCTTTTGAACCGTGTACATCACAGCTGGAATAAATCTTCTTCACGTCAAGACCACCGGTAACGGTGCTTATCTAGAAATCGGCAAAATTTTATTTGCAACACACGTCATGGAGAAATATCTCATCTTGGAGTTGTGGGTCATTATCAAGGACAAGGTTGTGAAATGTCTTTTGAAGGGGGATAAATTAATGCCCATGAAGATGTCCATCGAAAACAGGAAATTGTTGACATTAAACAAGATTGGTTGCAAGGTAAATGCTTTCATCTTTCCTAAAATTCTCACTGCATATCTCTCTTTTCAGGAGGTTGCAGAGCCGCAAGTTTCACTCCTCTTCTTTGAAGTCGCAAATCTTCAATTTCAGCAGTGCATCTTACGCTTGTAGAAGTTAAAGACATTCAACTTTTGTAGCTTCCATAACGTAGCTTCCAGAAGTTTCAGGCCTCTAACTTCCACTACGTACGTTCTGCATTGTGGACACATCCGAAAGTTATAGGCCTATAACTTCCACGTCGTATCTGGCGCTTGTAGAAGGTACACACCTTCAACTTCGAATGCGTACCTTCCTCGTGTTCATCGCTTTCGGAAGTTGTAGGCCTATAACCTCTTCTGCGAAACTTTCGCTTCTGGAAATTCTGAGTGCGTGTTTATCGCTTCTGGAAGATAAATGCCTTTAAACCAGGTCTCTAACTTCCACGTCCTGTCCGGTGCTTGTAGAAGTTACACGCCTTCAACTTAGGATGCGTACCTCCCTCGTGTTTGTCTCTTCTGCGAAACTTCCACTTCTGGAAGTTATAGGCCTATAACTTTCACTGCGTCTTCCTTGCTTCCGATAAGTTATAGGCTTATAACATTCATTGCGTCTTCCTCGCTTCCAGAAGTTTGACTCTTTGAGGTTGCAGGCCTGGAATGTGTTACTCCTGTCTCTTATACACATCTAGATGTGTATAAGAGACAGGCCTATAACTTTCACTGCGTCCCTTCTGTGTTGGGCAATGATAACTTCCACTTTTGCGAAACTTCCAGTACGTCCCTTCTGCGAAACTTCCACTTCTGGAAGTTATAGGCCTATAACTTTCACTGCGTCCCTTCTGTGTATAGGCTTATAACTTTCACTGCGTCCCTTCTGGAAGTTATACGCACTGACCCTCCACTGTGTTGGGCAGCCTTCGATCGAAGGACTTTCGGCTAATAAGTACGAGGCTTCCAACTTCCACTACGTCCCTTCTGCGTTTTTCTCGCTTCCGGAAGTTATAGGTCTATAACTTTCACTGCGTCTTTTTCGCTTCTGGAAGTTTGACTCTTTGAAGTTGCAGGCCTGGAATGTGTTACTCACCTTATGCGTTGTTCTATTGCATTTGTTGCAGGATGTGTTGCTCTAAGTGTATGTTATAGGCCTATAAGTTTCTCTGACACTCTTGGTCGACCACTGTTTTTTTCTTGCTTCCAATGTGTTGCGCAGTCTTTCATGGAAGAACTTTCTGACTTCTTACGACCAAATTTGAACGAGAAACTTCTTCCTTTTAAGTACGCAGAGGAAGCAGAAAAATCACAAACTCCAACGACGACGACAATGACCACGACCACGAGGGGTGGTTCGAAAGCGAGGTCACAACGCCCCAAAGATGTGATTTCTCCACAAACCGTTGTCGAGTCTTCTGGTGGTCTGGAAAGGGGATCGGGCACAAAGAGGATTCCCAAGAAGAAAACAGTCACACCGGGTCCGCCTCGGAGAGAAGAGGAGCTCCAGGTACCCCAAGGTTTCGTGCCGAACGAGCGCACAGAAGATTTGACAAAAACTTGGGAGGAGTTGAAGAGTTTGAAGGAGAAGAAACTTTCGCACGAGTCTTTCTACCTGCCAATGAGATGTTTGAAGAGGCCACCCCTGGTGAGTGGGAAAAGACCAATGGAGGTGAGAGAGCTGGACGAGGACCATGTGAAGTCCATCATGGACTCCATGTTGAAGCAACCAACTGGGGATCATCTTCCCTTCGTCGGCCTCGTCGACCTTGCCCAGGCCAGGCGCAAAGAAGACGTGAACTTG
Organism: Chara braunii; assembly: GCA_003427395.1. Classification (NCBI taxonomy): domain Eukaryota; kingdom Viridiplantae; phylum Streptophyta; class Charophyceae; order Charales; family Characeae; genus Chara; species Chara braunii. The sequence goes on along the minus strand of BFEA01000547.1, from coordinate 46,443 downwards.
ACAAGCTGAGAGTTGGCGACTACAACATTTTTGTGCTTGGTGGCGGCCACAGTCGGGAAGTGAGGGAGCGGTTAGCACGCATGAACCCCGACAACGAGGAGTATCAGTACAATGTCTGCTATGTTTACGTTGGCCTCACGGTCGATGAGGCGAGGCAGGTTGCCCAAAGGCATAACCTTGCGGCGGGCTACCACAGAGACTTGAACTTCATTGAGAAACTTAGGTGTTGGCGCCAAGTCTTTGAAAACAAGGGGTGCGTCAGGTCGCAAGAAGTAAAGCTCGCTTGCCTGAAAGAAGCAGGGATTCCGAACGCGGCCCAGAAATTGGGGGCCCATGACCCATTGCTGCAGTGTGCTTTCAAACCCCAAGAAATTTGGGAGCTCATGTGTAAGATCATGAGCATCTGACAGAAGGGCGAGGTTAAACACCTAAAACCGAAGCCGACTGCGAGGAGTTTCTTGAAACAGACCAGGATCTGGAAACGAGCGAGTCCGAGGGCGCGAAGAAAAGTGAGCGTGGAAAGAGGCTTGATAGGGCAGCTAAGAAGGAACAAGAAATGACGCTTCTTTATCCTTGGGTGCAACTGCAAGGTAACAAAGTCCCCATGGTTGCCGAGGACATGCCGGCGCAACACTGGATAGTCATGGGTAGTATGGCTCCAGAGAACGCCGTCCCTATCCTCCTTGAGGTCATTGCAAAGCAGATCTCGCTCAAGGAGATGAAGAAGAAGTTCCAGCTTGTCAAGCAAATCACCTATGTCTGCAAGGCATTCGCAGTGGGGGTGGGTGCTACTGAATTCAAGGAGGCCGAGAAGGAGTTTCCTCTCCACACGAAGAAAGAGATTTTGGAAAAGTTCGTTGGTGGCATCAGAAGGGGTCAGACGAGTATCCCCGCACTGGATGGCCATATTAAACGGGCTTTGGAATGAAAGAACAAGGAGAGGAGACTGCAAGCAAAGCAGGCTCTTCACGCGTTCCGTTCGAAACCTCTCGTGGAACTGTTCGTCGACTGGACGGAGGTGACACACGAGAACGACTAGGTGGAAGTGAAGATTATGAATGGCGACATGCGCTTTTTGTCAAAGCTGCAGATAGAGAGGTCTGTTTTTTGTTTGTCTGTCTGTTTGTATGCAGGTACCCAGATAGCATTAGGACCAAGCAGAAGTCTACAGTTGTACACAGTCCATGCCCTTTGCTGTGAGTCAATTTGTATGTCTGTGGGTAGGAGACCTGAGACCAGACTGCCTCGTCAAACAACACATAAGGCTTGGTCGTGAGGAGGTCAACATTCAATCTTGGTATGATGCCTTGACGCTGGTTTGGCACTGGCTATGCGCTAGTAATGTGGATGACAACGTAGGACTATAGCAGCATACTGACTCTGTCTATTCTGCGCTCCAGGCATTGCTGGCGCAGTGTTGCCACCTGTCTTTCCTGCTGATGTGGCGCAAGCCACTGATCTACATTATTAATGTAGCGCAAGCCATCTGTTGACATTGTTGTTGTGGAGCTACCACCTGTCTCTACTGTCGGCGTGGCATTGGCCACATTGTCTACATGCTAACGTGGCACAGGTCAGTCGCCTACATTGCTGATCTGGCGTCGGCCATCTGTCTACATTGCAGTTGTGGCTCATGCCACCTGTGTACACCACTGCGTCGGCCACTAGCTCATTTTCGGCAGACTTCGCATCCCCAGACAACTTCGAGGTTGGGCTGCCTTGTGCTACCTTCTCTTTCCGCTTCAGCGTTTCGTGCGCAAGTGTGCCGCTGACGTCTGTCAGAAACCTCGTGGCGATGCCCTTAGCGCACTTGGTGTTTATCTCCACCAAAAGGCAATTCCGATTGGCCTTGACGCACGCTATGACGCCTGTGACGGAACCGGAAAAACCATCCAGAACGTAGGCCGCTACGGGAGAGAATTTGTTTACAAGCCAGAAGTACAAAGTACACGGCTTCTGGTACGCGCAGAGGACACTGCCACCAGGGTGTTGGTACTTCTGCATCACAACATAAAGAGCTGGAAATTGTGACGCATATCAGTGGGATCAAAATTATGGTGCGCCATCTCGCGCTGCCCAGTCTCGCTGTAATAGCCCAACACGCAGAATTCGGTCGCACTCACAAGTCGGGGCCAACCGGGATTCGTCACATTTGGCTTGCACCACGTCAAAAGCTCCTGCCCTGCATTGCAAACTGCCCGGAACGCGGAGCGAATGGAAGGAAGCATGTCCACCGAACAGAATCTCGCAACTGTCCATAAAGGGGCACTGGAAACGTCCTTCAAATTTTGAGGAACCTCCAGAACGTCCGACTCCGGAAACGGCTCATTATCATATGCGTGCCCCTCGTACGCAAAGCCGTAAGGGAAGTCGAAGACACACAGGCAAACAAACATACAAACAGACAAAATTGACAGACACAAACAAACATATAGACACACATAAACAAAACAGACACAGACAGACAGACGGACAGAAAGAGGCAGACAAAAAATAACGGACAAAAAAAGACACAAACTAACTCAAACGTTGTGATACACTGACACATGCACTGTGACATAGTGGGACACACACAAACACTGTGACACAGACACAGGCACTGTGAGAGAGTGGAACACACACAGACACTGTGACACAGACACGTACACTGAAACACATAGTACAAAGTGACACACGTAATGAGACACACTCCCAGTCACACAACAAACACACAAGCACACTTTGACATACACTTGGACACAATGTCACATACATGGAGAGACAAGATATAGTTACACGACCACACAGTGAAAAACACACCCAGACACAGTGAAACACAATTACACACCGAGACGCACAGTGCATTGTGATTCATACGGAGAAGAAACACATACAGAGTGACTCTGAAACACAAGTGACACACATACACAGTGACTTTGAAACACAAGTGACACCGATACACAATGACGCAGACACAGTGGTACAGATACACAGTGATACACATTTACACAGTGAGAGAGACAGAGAAAGGGAGATAGAGAGAAAAAGGAGAGAGATACTTACCTTGTGTATGTGAGAGGTCGGCTATGGCATTAACATCATGTACATTTATTTCCAAAGAGTAAGTGAGCGTGCTGCGTGGATGTGGCGGTAGTAGGATAGGCGAGTAGTGTAGGCTGGGCGGCAGACAAAGAGGGGCGGCATTGGGTACTGCATTGGTGTGGTCTGAGGGCTTGAACATAGGCTCACGGGTTCATTGTATTGCTCCTATTTTGGATGGAACCTTGATACATTTCAGCTCTCTACTAGTTACGTGACTATCTGGACTTCTGCATGATTAATTGCAACTTAGTCTTCTGTGTACCGCGCTTACTCATATTACTTGCATTATTATCATTATTATTATTAATTATTATTATTATTATTATTATTATTATTATTATTATTATTATTATTATTATTATTATATCTATTATGATTAGTAGTTATTATTATTATTATTATTATTATTATTATTATTATTATTATTATTATTATTATTATTATTATTATTATTATTGTTATTATTATTATTATTATTATTGTTATTTATTGTTGTTACTATTTCATTGCCTACACCGTTTGTTCGGATCTGATTACCGGTACAATGATCAGACATGTGCATGTGAACCCGTACGTAGCTAGAGCCATGGTCGACATCGTGCACGCTGGCCTAGGGTAAGTCACAGGGTACGCAGGGTCGTCTAGGCAGGAGGACTTGAGGACGAAGTAAAAAGGGCAGAAACAAGAAACAGAAGGAAAAAGTGAGAAAAGAGAATGAAGCAGGAGATAAGCAGAAGGGATGAGAAAAAAATGAGAAAGAAGAATAAAAACGCGAAAAACAGAAAAGACAAACTAGGTCTTTTCTCATTTTTATCTTGTAAACCCTTCTTTGTACTACCCTCGACTACTTTATATCTGATGAATGTATGAATATGAAATACTGGTACAAAACGAGTGATAGGATAAGGCTCATGTGTGAGGAACATCATATTGCTCATCTGTACACACATACATATATTAGACAGCTAGGTTGACAGACTATAAGTGGGGTACTCATGTGCGGGTCATCCCATGGTCTGTCTAAGTCTAAACCAGTTAGACTAAAACAAGTGGTAGGATACTCATGTCTGAGTTATCCTACTGCTTGAGTAAGTATGAGATTAAGGCTTCTGCGGAGTCTTCCTACTTCATACTTACATTTGATTGGACAATATTATAGTCCACCGATAGAACTGAAGTTCACATCGTTGAACTTCGTGTAAGGCGATAGTGAGGGAGGTGTTGAGACCTTGTGACCTGTGTGTGATTGCATGTCATCTTTCTCAAGACGACTCGTTGTGAGTCTGTACAAGATTGCATGCTGTTGCCTTATGGTAATAGGTTGGTTCGCCAACTCAACCCTCACTCACCCTCTACACCCACACGTTGCATCTACCCTTGCACTAAATGGCATTTCTGATTTTCGATTCAGTGTCTGAAAGGTCAGTGTTTGGTCAAAGAGATTCTTGAAAAACTCAGTCGAAAAGGGAATGTCTAACTGAGAGGTTTGAAAGCATAAGTGTAATGTGTGTGAGAGTGAATGAATGGTTAACTCTGCTAGGATTGTGTAATGTGATTGATACTTGTTTGCAAGTTAGTAAGATGACCAACCACGTGCTATTCACTCAGCTCGCATTGCTTATGCTTACTTGAGCCTCGACTCAGACATTTTGTCGACTCGTAACCTTTGTACATTTGGTTTGGGTTTCAGACTTTTACCTCTTTGATGTTGAATAGATTAGGAAAATTGGCAAAGGCGAAAGGGTCTTATTCATATCATTTTTCTTGAAAAGGTCAACCTATTTTCAATTGTTCTTTTTTTATTGATTCAATAGAATGAAACTTTGTATGAGCCTATCTTTAATTTCTGATGCATATTTGACACGCCATGAGCCTATTTTTGTTTTGTGATGTTTGCTTGAAAGGCCAAGAGCCTATTTGATTGTTTCTCTTTCAAAAGTCAGAGCTCCGTTCATTCTGATGTTTGCCTTTGTTTGTGTAAAAATGTGAAAGACATCTCCTTGTCTTTTCAGTCTCAACTTTTGAAAAATATATATTATATTTGTATCAATTTGAAATGATCTTATATAGCATATAAAATTTATTGGTCAAGTACGAATAGGCTAGAATACGTGTATGCGCGAAAGATCGTCAGTCAAGTCGACCTGAATAGTAAGTCGGTCCGGGCGATGCCCGACACGTAAACGGGTCAGTCTTAGGTGTTCAACCGTGCGTATACCTATGCTACGACGATCGAGAAAACGTCCTCGACCGACCTTCCTCTACAAAGGCATGTAAAAGCCTTCGCATATGGGCCGGTAGCTCAGCAGGGATACACCTACCAGAGGGTGGTGACAGCCCCTCGGGGGTACCTCGTGACGTCCCGACCTATCGCAGGGCGTCGTGAGAGGTATAGCACGCGCGCACGGTCGGACCTTCGGAGTGGTGACTGATTCTTTTCAGACAAAAACATCCTGCATGACACGACCGTCGACCGTGAGGTTCTACACTCCCATCAGGGCGCGGGACCGTCGCGCGCGACAACGGACCTCCAAATCGGGGTCCTATCATATGCACATCAAATGGTTCGTCGATTGGTGATGTGGGGATGAGTCCCAACCGACCAAACCTCTGTGCGGTCCTCTTATATTCCTCGAAGACAAAAAAAGGCGTAGAGTTCTTGGGGTGGTGGCCGGTTGCCAGCGGATGGCACCCTGCTAAAAAGGAAAACATGCAACATTATAAGTTGCACACTGTTTACAGTTCGAAGGGCGACATTGTTGCCAATTCCAAAGGGACGGTTTTGTCTTTCGACCTGTTCCAGAGGTTTGGGGCGGGGGCTGTGAAGACCCCTTTCTACCCAGATCTCGCAGTAGGAGGTGTTGCTTCGGCACGGGAGTTTTTTGACTTGGTGGAGCAGAGGAACATCGACCTAGAGGAGCCCTGCCACGTTCAAGGCGACCAAGAGTTGTCGCAACCTCTTCAGATGTGCACCGACTTCGAATCCAGCGGTGCTCCCACGAAAGGGGGAGATTTGGGTTCTGGTCCTTCTTCCCTACTCCATCGGAGCGAGGCCCGTGGTCGCTTCGATGACAGCGACGACAAAGAATAGGAGCAGACGCGGCCTTCGCCGCTTAGGCGGGGAGACCGGTCTGTCCCGAGTATTCCTGGGGTGGAAGGACACACCCCGGTTCACGACCGGCCGTCGACGTCGGCCGGGGGGGATGACGAGGGTGTACAACAGTCTACGCATAAGAGAAGGGGAGGTCCTCAGGAAGAGGGTGCGGGTTTGGCAAAGAAACATAAGGCGAGGACCCCCCAAACGACGGGGGGGAAAAGGAAGGGAGTTGAGGGGCAAGAGGGTACATCGGGTCGGAAACGCCCAACGTCGGTACAAAAACAGCCTCAGTCGGGTGCTCTCGAGGCGAAGGGTCCCATCGACATCGACGTTGCGTACTTCCTCAAATGGAAAGACGACGTGCGGACAAAGCGGGAGTTCTTCATTAGCCCGTCGCGGGTCGTCGAGATCGGTGAGTGGGAAGCGTCGTACAACCAACGGTCACTGGATCTCGTGCACACACAACTCATCATTGACGCGATGAGGATGGTCTTCTTGCAAGCCGAGAAGACGTACGAGTTACCTACTCTTAAGTTGGCGCCACTCGGGCTGGAGAAACCGAAGCCGGGCGTACAGGCGGATCGTCTGAAGCCGGAGGACTGGAAGGACGAACTCGCAGGCCAATACTATTATTACGATGTTTCAGGCCAGCACAACGTGGCTGCATCCAAGGCGCTGCTCGGCACCGACGTCGCATTGAGGTACAACTTCGACAGGTGGCCTGCACGTATGATTTACTTCTCGGACGAGGAGTTCGAAGGGTATTTTGTGGTCAGCTCGGAGGACAACAAGAAGGACTTGAAGGCGCCTCCTAGACAGTTGAAACTATCAATGATGGGCATTCGGTGGATGTGGAAGGAGAAGGGTTTTCCAAAGGCTGTTATGGGGAACCCCAACGGAAAACAAGCTAAGGTGCAGAAATGGCATGAGTTCTGTGCACAGGCGCTTCACAAGACGCCTTACAACCACTTGTGGATTCTCGCTGATGAGAAGGGCGACGACAATATTAAGAAGGAGAACGCTGCCCTTCGCTTTTATTTTCCACTAGTGATAGCTGGAAAAAGCGTGTGGGAACTCTTCGAGAAATGGGAGACGGGGAGACTTTTGGCACCTGAGGGGGCGAAGTGGATCACAAAGAAAAGGAAAGTTAAGGACGTCAGGCCCGACGTTAGCCACATCGAAAACGAGAAGTTGGGACGAAAGGAGATTGTCTACAACGTCCCTGTCGAGGCGCCCCAAAAGAAATGAAAGAAGGAAAAAGAGCCTGGCGATTGGTTTGTCCAAGTCACCGAGCCGGATCCGCACTGTTGGAAGTTGTGTAACACTCCGTATGACGTACGGGGGTTTATCGTACGATTGTACGTACGGCCGTATAAGCGGTCGTACGGCCGTATGTACAGCCCCGTACGAAGAAAAAAAAAAAAATCGTTTTGTTTTTTTATCTCAAATTTGGTAATGAATTTCAATATGACCCTGAGGCAAAAGTGTTTTCAGTTTAGTTTTCTGCATAACATATTTTTTTTTCAGATTTTTTTTATTTTGTTTTTTTGCTTTTTTTTTCGTACGTACGACCCGTACTACCACATGAGCCCATACGTACGGCCGTACATACGTACGTACGACCCGTATTTGTACGGGGGTCTAAGTAGGCTGGAAGAGCATGGAAGCCCTTACCGACAACGAAAACTGTTGATTGCTCAAGACGGTCGTCACTTGCGAGGTTGTGTGGGTGCAAACAGGCTCCGCTTCATTGGCGAAGCAAGGGAAGCTGGGAGTGCAAGAAGCAGTGCACCTGCTGAAGTGCGACCGCATCTTGGTGCGATTGTGGTACTACTATCAGTTTATGCACGAGAACCGGGCGGATACGGACTGAACACATGCATATCCCTTCCTGAAGAAGCGGGAGGCGATTTTGGTGGAGTTCGAGAAGCAGGGAATGGATGCCGCGTTGTGGGACGAGAGCAGGAAGCTCGTCGGTGACACCTCGCTGTTCAAGGACTGCCCCCCGTACATGGGGTGCGAGGACGACAAAACGGTCAAGGCGAAGGAAAAACTCGCTCTCAACAAGAAGTTGTCCGCCGACTGGTACAAGGAGTTTTGCAATGACGACAACTGGTTGCCTGAGAAGGGTCCGATTTATTGGTTCAATCAAAACCCCGATGGAAGCTACGCAGGTCCTTCGTGGCCATTTGACCCACCTCTTGTGCAACCCTTTCCTCGAAATGACTATTATAATGACAAAAATTATGTTATTCGATTTCGCGAGTTGTTGGAGAGCAGGCGATCAACGTGGTGCACTTACAACGAACATGAGGTAAGTAGGAGAGAAAAAACGGTGTTACTGGGAGAAGGTTATCAAACATGGGGACGAGATCATCGCCAAGACCACAGCTGCTCGAAAGAGATCAACAACCTTCTCCTTGCAGTGCCAACATCAGCATTGTCACTTGGGGATCCTCGGGGCCTGAGCCGGGGTAG
>BFEA01000547.1:0-10791 GCA_003427395.1 Chara braunii | reverse complement strand
TCTCTCTCTCTCTCTCTCTCTCTCTCTCTCTCTCTCTCTCTCTCTCTCTCTCTCTCTCTTCCTTTCTCCCTCTCTCCCTCCTTCTCTCCCTATGCGCTTGACCTTTGCCTCTCTTCCCCTTTTCCTTCCCCTCCTTGGCATGTGACCAACCACCTCATTCACTTGTTACATTGTCAAGGAACGAACGGCAAAGAACTTGGTCCTCGCTTGGTGGAGAGAGGGGGCAAGGGGAGGGCTGCCAGTCCTTGTGCCACCAAGAAGGAAAGGCATCGAGACCTGTGTGGAAACTTGGAAGACGGGATCTTTTTGAAAAGAGAACTGAGGAAGTGAAAAGCTTGAGACAAGGTCAGTGTGACTCAACCATTCTTCCAGATTGCATGACTAAGGAGAAGGCATGACTTGCTTGAAGGGTGGGAAAGAGAACTAAAAAGGTCATTGGGAAGGGCAATGTGTTGACCCCAATGGGGATTGTATTAGGTTCTTGCTTTGCGTGGTCTTGTGCAGGTGAGTAGTTCGGGATGGTTTGAGCGGGACCAGATCCGCAGAACACGGGCAAGGGTGGGAGAATCGACAAGGGAAGTACATGGGTCTGGCATAAACTATGAATGTGGAAGGGACGTGATGGTTGAATGCTCGGGTAAAAGATAGATGACGGGATGCGACTTTGCATGATGAATGGATGACATGGCTCTTTTGTGTGCAATTCGGAAGCCCGAAAAGAGTAAGGGTGGCAATGGATATGCGAGTATGATGATTGTCAAGCAAACAAAAAATAGGGGCTAGGGGCATGGACGGCGCAACCGCACCCCGATGACGCCATAAAGATTGCCATGCTTAGTGAAAAGGTGTGTGGCCCACTGGATGACGCTTGACCTACACACGAAAGAAGACGAGCTCTCAACGAACTCCCTGGACTGCTTGTGTATTGGAAGGAGCAATTGCCTGACCACACTTAACTGAACTGAGAAAACGCCACGAGTGACCAAAGTACTATCTAACGCGAGAGCGGGGCTACATCCCCAGTGTAAAGCCCTCTCGCAAATGGCCCATCCCCATCCATCTCATAGCACTAGGTGGGGGTGCCCCTGGGACGAAAAACCCGCGCCCTGAGCTGGAGCGTGGGCGGGTCGAGCCAAATGGGACCCGTAGTGGGGTTGACTCAGGCTCGAAAGTCCTTCAGGGTACGACCCCTACAAAAATGGTGGAGATGCTGGGTATGGGTTAAACTGACTCATACGATCTCGAGGGGGGCGGCAAACGCATGACCGTGTACATAACCAAAGACAAAGGAACGAGGACTTGTGTATGCTTTATCCCTTGAGAGAATCACATTTGAGGGCGGCTAGGCGCATGGCAAGGCCAGGTCTGGAGGGATAACATGCATGTTGCACACTTGATTAGTCGCCTCCTTTGTGAGGCGACTCTAGCCCTCCTTCCTTCGGGCTGATATTCGTCAGACCGGGGAAGCCTTGGGCAAGCCGCAGGTCGACCCTTCCTCTTCGTGTGAAAGAAGGACTCCGGTTACCTGGCAGGCGGTTGGAATTCCGGGCCAGTCCAGGTTCCGATGAAAATCCCACGGCGGAGTGATCCGACCGACATGGGTGCCTTCTCCTCTCTTCTTTGGAACCTAGCGGGCTCCTTGCACCGCACTTGAAGTGCTTGAAGGAACCTCATATGAACATAACAGATAATCGAGAAGGAACAATCCTACCCTATGAACGGATACACAAGCGAAGATAAGGGAATGAAGGGAGTTGCTAGACTCCAAAGAAAACTAGCTCATCTTTGAAGATGCTCACGAAAAGGAACTGGACACTGTGTATGGAAATTAGGGGTGAGTGACACACACGGTCCTGAGAGAAAACTGTAAGCTATGGGTAGGAAGTGTTGGGTGCACTAAGGGAAAGACACTTGTATTATGTGTGTCCCACCTGAGACTTGTGCTTGCATGATGGGGATTTGAGCGTCCTGCCTTTCGGAAGGAAAGGAGGGATCTGCACCGGCCGGTGCGGGTTGCAAAACGTCGCTACCTTTTCGTAGGCTGCCGTGTGTTCATGTGTGGAGGTGAGGCCATCGAGCTATCGGACGAGAGTTTGTCATGCCGGGTGATTAGTAACATTCTCGTTCGAGCGGTGACGGGCTTTGGCTCGATGGTCTGCCGGCAGGGTGTGAAACGTCTCCTCAGGCGGGGCTTAGCCTGTTGGCTGGCAGAGGGGGTACCACTACATGCGGGCAAACACGGAGCCTCAGGCACGATTAGTAGCTTCTCGTAGTTTGGTTTGGGAAAGGCTGTTCCTTGTCGGACCGATGGAAGTGAATGCCCAAACGACTGACTTTTGTCCCTGTATTTAGGCACACGGGGTAACCCTCGGTGTCGGTATGGATGTGCAAGAACGGCAAGACGGGATTGGGTATTCTGGATACAAGGAAAGGGCTAACGCCTTGTCGGAGCCTGGGTACCGCGCTCACGACGGTTGAGCTGTGCTTGAGGTACGGGATAAAACTCTGCCGATAGTAAGAGTGGAGAGACCACTTTGGGGAAAAGGCCGGTGAGAAGATGACCGGCCTGTGTGCGAGGATTGCTTGAGTTTTTCTTTTGTGCCCCCCTCTGTAAAGTTGCCTGAGATTGTTGGGATGGGACCAAGCTTTCTAAGTCTATTCTCGCCTCCTCCTAAGTCCGCACGAGTGAGAGAAGATGGAAAGGAGTCAGGATAGGAATCGGAAGGAAATAGAACCAAGAAAAGGAATGCCAGTTGGGGATGACCAATTGGGGGTACGATGGGGACAATGGTGCTCGGGAAATGGGTAGGAAAAATTAGGGAGACCCGAATGAGGGGTCTTGAATAATGGTCATCTAGAGTTAAGCGGGGACTAGCCTGACCAGACGGGCCGTGTGGTGCTCTCTTATGAAAAACAGGACCGGAGCCGGGAAAACGGAATGGCGCGGTGGTTCTCGTCTCTTGCCTATTCTAGTGGTCCGGAAATGCCAATAGACGTAAAGGAGGGGGTATATGACGTCCTCCCGGAAGAAAAAACGTGGACAGACCTGGAGCCAGCCTACCAAACTGTGATGCTGGACGAAAAGGACGCGCTCCTCTGGATAGAGACAATCTGGACTAAGGTCAGCCTGACGAGATTGTTGTCGAGCTTGATGGACTTAGAATTCCGGGGGACGGTGGAAGCCCGCGGGTGGGTCTACAGTCTACCTATCCCAGGAGATGAAAAATGCAATGGTAATAGGATTACTACTAGGAACGGCACCGGACCCGTTGTTTAGACAAGCTGAACGAGAAGTGGTATGGGCGGTATGTCAACGGGCGAAAATGGAAATGGACAAAATAGAGGTGTGAGTGGAGCTCGGGGATAGGGGAAACATGAGACGGCCTCTTAGGACGATGAGGTGCGTGCTACCTCCATTTCTGGTGGATGAGGTCTTCGAGACCCGAGATAGATTCAAACAAATATGCCGGTCAATGGCACACCTGAGGCTGTATAAGTGCGCTCGACAAGACTTCTTTAGATTGTCGGTAGAAATGGGGCCATTCGGAGGAATTAGCTGAGATATTGAACCTCCTCGGCACGGACGATGTCTTTGTTCCTAACCCAGTGCATTGGCGGATAGTCTATYGAAATATGACGMTGAGAGAAACCTACCTAGAAGGACTGAAGGACWGGTTCTTTGACGGGGAGRGTGATTTCAGTGATSACGGGAACGATGAYGAGATAGAGGATTGATACTTTTGAAGGGGGGGGCTTACCMGGRAAAATGGGTGATCGGCTATGTGCAGGTAGGGAACGATGACCCGAGATCTCCAGCTGAGGGACTGCACGTTCAAGGGATGGGAGCCGAGACGGACCAAGGGGGGAATAGAAATGTCCATACCAACGGATAGAAGTGGAGAGGGGTCACGTGTGACTGGGTAGGACTTGAAATTGTACCAGAACTGTCATATCTATGGATAGAACGTGTCTGGAACCCGCTAAGGGAGGAGGAAGGATGGGAGGAGATCGCAGAAGGAAGGGTGGAATCGGACGGGACGATCGTCCTCTCCGAGCAAGGGTGACACTTGTTTTGCACAATGCTCACGGCAGGGCAGAACCCRATGTGGCTCCTAGGGGACGCCGAGGCAAGGGCTCGACAGGCAGGTGAGAAGTTTGCTAACAAAGGATGGGATGCAGTCCGTAGTAGGGTCGTGATGGGGGGATGGAAGGAATTTAGACCCCCCTGCCTACAAGTCAAGACTTGGATGCCCGAGTTCGTGGTTGACTGGTATGGGGGTTTTCACCACATCGCGGAAGTGGCTACCACCATGGAGTGGATACACGTAAATTGTGCATGGCTGACGGAAGAATTTTATAAAACATCGCTGAAATTTGGGCCCTTCCACGGCAACAGAGCCTGGGACGTCCTCATCATTTTGGACATAGAAAGGAACGATCGGTTAGAGGTAGCCCCGRAAATTAGGGATGCCATAATCCGCCGGGAGGTAGCAGTGGCACCTTGCTATGTGGATGACGTGTTTAAACTATTCGAAGTACTGTAGTTCGATTAAGAACAGGAAAAACCCGATCTAATGGAGTAAGTTAGGGTGTAAAGGGAGAGGAAAAAAGAAAAAAAGAAAAAAGAAAGTTAAAGGGGGGGAGCATAGGTGAAAGGGTATGTGCACTATGCGGGCCAGCCAGGCATAAAAATGTTGAGGCAAGGGATGGGATGTATGACCATTGTAGGGCTCGTTATGGATTATGGAAGTAAAGGATCGAGGACGGGCGCGCGATGACACGAAGGAGGACGTTCTTTGAGGACCGCCCACTGGGCATCGAGCCGCTGAGGGAAGTAATTGGTGGAGTAGAAATCAGCATGCCTACCACGATCGAAGGCTGGCACCCGGTAGTGGACTGGGTCGGGGTCGAACTCATGGAAAACACGGTTTACCTGACAACCAGGGTGGAATGGCGCACGGGTGAAAATGGTGAGTGGAACCCGGACCCACGGAGACATGTGTGTGCGGAAGGATGACTTTATATATCCGAGGATGGGTGGCGGGTGTTCGGAGTCTTGTTGGAGTCAGCGGAAGATCCGTTAAGTATGTTCGAGGGGGCAGGGCCGCTAGTGTGGCAGGCAAGGTTTGAATTAACGGACCCGGAAGTTGATGACGTGATGGCGAACCTTAAAGTAGCCATGGCCGGGAGTTTCCATTTGCCTAGTGAGAACATTTGGATGAGATTATCGCCCTTTTTACTAAAAAGGTTAGGCGGGCTGAGGCTTGTCAAGTGGGCTGTAGCCGACCTCGCCGACCTGACGTTTGAAGACGCGGTGGTACACCGAGAGTATTACCGAATCGTCCTAGAAATGGGGTTGTTCAGCGGTGAGCAGAGGTATGAAGTATTACGAATCCTGCGCGCCGTATTTACCACCAGACCAAGGGCTCCGGTTGTTAGYGRCGAGGTTCTATGGGGCGTTGTTCGACGAGAAATAAGTCGGGGAATGACTTACGTGGACGACCTGTACCGCTTGTATGAGCCGATGGAAGTAGGGACGGGCCGATAGGAGAAACAAGAAAAGARGGAGGAATAAAAAAGGGAAAGGATATCGGGTTAGGGACCGGGAAGYTGCCCGGGTGATGGCYGAAGAATGGATGAAATAAGTAAGCTCGCTTGCTGTTTAAACTGTGCAGAGAACCACTAATCAACAATGGCAATGAGACRCGCCTGGATGTCGYGACGGCCCACGCACCCTCYGCCGCCCATGGAAAGTGGAGGCGGATGGGAGGTATCGCTCCCGGCAAGCTACATGGTCCGAGGGATTGATACTGAATGGAGAGTTGTGACCTTGGGAAGAGACCAGGCGTTCATGATGGTAGAATGTTTGTGGAGTGGTATGAGGATCAATAGGGGGCCGRGGGACGACCTGTATACCGACCTGAAGGTGACAGGACCGTATACCTGCCGGAGAATGGATGACACATGCTAGGAACGGAGTTGGTATTAGGGCATGGGCTGTTACCGATTTTCCAAAGGGCTACTAGAATAGTGAACCAGATAGGTCAGGAGGTGCGAGGGAGAAGGAACGTGGGACTGAGAACCCGGGTGGAGGTAGGAGGAAGGCGAGAGCTTAGGGCCCCGATGACGGGATTGCGGTGCTGAGTGCCTCGTTTCATTGTGGACTTGGTATTTGGCACCCTCTCAAGGGCAAGAGACCTAGTGGACTCAACCTTAGTCTGGACCCATTACTTTTGGCCGCAAACGACGGGAATGTTTTACGGTGTGTCAGTTAGGCACGGGCCGTTTTGGGAAAACCAGGCCCGTGAACTACTCGAACTCGTTGAAATCCTATTATTCGGGTTACCCCGCTTGGCGTTTGAGGAATATGAACCAATAATTATCAGGGAGATAGAAATGGGAGAGAATTATCTTGCAAGGGTGACCGATCTATTTGAAGAACATGACGAGCGAGATAGGCCTGAGGGACCGGTGAGAGAAAAAGTATCGGGGAAAGGTAGGGGAAAAGTAAAAAGTGGAAACTGGAATGAGAAGCTGGCCGTCAGCAAGGGGGCAGTGGTCGGAGTTCCGCCTTACCTAAGGATGTGGCAGGAAGGAACTGGGAAGATCACCCGCGCTGAGGATGCTGGGGCATCCAGGTGTCAGGAAGTCAAAAGGGCTACCCGCGAGAGGAGAACTGCTAGCCTCAGACACCGCCCTAAGAACCGGGACACGGCAGTGACGGAATGCCAAACCTCGGCAGCGAGCCTTCCGGCAGAAGAAAAATAGAATGGCACCCGGTAGGGAAATGTCCGGTGGGTCGTAGACGGAAAAACTTGGAAATAAGCAAGAATGAGGGGGACCTCAGGGCCCGGGGACTAGAGAAGCTATGAACAACCGGCCGTTTCTTGAAAAAAAAAWTTCCATGTGTAGGGTAGGTAAAAGGATGGCTTCAGAAGAAGAGGCCGAAGGGCTGCAGAGCAAAGGGAGTCAGGGCACAGATAGAGGCGGGGAACGGAACGAAGGGTCGATAAGGGACCGAGAGTCGGSAAAGCCAGAAGGGACCAGGGAGGATGGGAAGGACCTTTCGACAGGGGAAAGTTCGGGGAAAATCGGGGGTAGCAAGAGAGGACCCCAGGAAAATAAGGGAGGAAGGGACAACGGCAGGTCGAGTCCTCGAAACTCGGAGGGGACCACGCCCAAGAAACGAAAGTCTCGGACGCACGTCGTAAGCTGGCGGAAATAGATTGGTGAACTGCAGAATATAAGGCAAGCCTTATTGAAGAGATGATGGCAGGGAACGAAGGAGACCTTCTGGGGGAAGGGTCACCAAAAGAACGCAGGGCCAGTCAGGGCGAAGTCACGTACGGAGGGAAGGGCAATAGCCATAGGGGGACACCCGACAAGAAGGGAAAGGAAAAGAGGGACTCCCCGGCCGTAGAAGCGGAAAAGGCTACGACCCCACCTGCTATAGACAGTGGTGCTAGCCGTTTGCCCGCCACACCGAAAATAACCAAGGGGTGCGACGGACTTTGGAGTCTCAGAGAAAGGGTGTTAGGATGGTTTGATCTGGAGGGTACGCCAAAGGTCGGGGAAAAGAAGAGGGATAGCAAGGAAGAAGAAGGGACCAGTGCGGTCGGGTGAGCGGGAAGCTCTGAAGGGGGCCTCAAGAGGATAGTAGCCACCCTCACTCGGGCACTGAATAAAAATCAGGGATATCTTGCGGATGCCAAGAAGAAACTCACTTTCGACGGGGCGAACATTACAGAGTTCCTGATACACTACGAGAACCTGACAGCCTTGCTGAAATGGACTGAGGAAGAAAATATGTACCACTTAGGGCAGCATTTGTCGCTAAGCTTAGGAAGGGACATTATGGCTATTGTCGCCTCTAGTGGATCCTGGAAAGAGACCCGAAACGAGATGATGAGGAAGTACCTGAAGGCAGAGAAAATGGCAACRRAAGCCGAATTGGCGGCAGTCCAAAGGAAGAACTATGCAACTTACAACGACTTCCTAAGGGCGTTTACTCTAGTGGCACTACGAATTCTCGGGGTAACGGACCGTATAATGAGTAAGTGTTTCCTCAGGCAGTTCTTCGAGTTCGTCAAGGATAAGATTTTGTCGGCCTACCAGCAGGCTAGTAAGTTCGAGTACACAAGCGATGTGGATTTCAGCATGGTAACAGACCTAGCAGAAAAGACGGTGGTGACTGAGACGCTAGCCCTGCTTAAGAAAGGAGAGGTTATAAACCTGACGGGAAAAACGGGGATAAGGTGAGGAAGGGGATAGAAAGCCTGCATGAACGGGTGCACGGGGTTGATAACAAGATAGAGAGAGTGGAAAATGCGCTACTAGTAATGCAGACACAAGTGTCCCGAMMCGCCCTCCCGCCCCAARAGGCCGTAGTTYCGGCAGCAGTAGCAAATTGAGGGTATGGCAGGAGAGACCCGGCCAATTAGCAATGTAGGTATTGCACAATRATCGGACATTTCGTACGGATCTGTCCGAGACTCAACCACGATATTATGAGGCAAAGATGCAGCAGGTCCCTTAAAGGTGAAATTTTTCGACCTCAGGGAGAACGCACAAACTGCAATTCGCCAGGAGGGATGCGGCRTGCCGTCATTCTCCTGAATAATCTRGACATAGCTGCCGTAGAAGCAGAGCCGGTAGCTGACATTGTCTGGGACCAACYGAGGGGWCGCGGACCAYAARCCAATTTCATCCTAGAAGGCAATGGGCAGGATAGGGTGAATATCACCACYCGACGGGCGGGCGCGGAAAAGAAACTTATTCGAGATACAGTAACGGAAGAGGTCGCGGGGACCAGTGCAGATCAAGGTGAAACTGAGACCGGGGAACAGGAGAAGGTTTAYGGAAAGACAAGGGAAGAGAAGCCGATAGACAAAGCRGTGACGRCAAAAARAAAATTCAGGTACCAGATTCYGATTCTGACTATGCCAGAACTTKACGATACACTCAACAAACTGCTAGGTACCATGGTATCTGTATCCTTTCAGACCATGTTGCAAGCAAGCCCGAGATTGCTTAAAGGACTCAGGCAATTACTGACACGCTGACGCGTAGAGGTAGAGGAGACCCCGGAACCACAGGAGCAGGAAACGGAGGAGGCTGAGGTACCGCAAGCGGTCTCCAACCTCCAGAGAATTCCACGGGATCTAGAGGATCTGGAAAAGGCTTTTGTGGACATCCGCCTAAGCCTACCGGACCGAGAAGGTGGTGAAGTCATGAGGGCACCACCCGGGATGAAACTTAGCTTCCATGCATTGCCCGTAGGAAAGCTGAAAGTCCAGATCGGAACGCACCACACAGACGCATTAGTGGACGGTGGTGTGGAAATTACCCTCATACGACGAGACTTCGCAACAATTACGGGCTGCACAGTAAACAAGGAAGTGACGGGGAGTATCCGGGGCACCGGCAGGGAAATTCCCTTCGCAGGGTACGTTACGAAATGCGCAGTCAAGGCAGGAATCAGGGAATCAATCTGGTCTTTCCAGCGGATGACCGTAATGAAAGAAATGGACCATGATATAATTATCGGGATACCATGGTGCGCCAAYGTAGAGATGATAGGTATGCATCTGCATGATGGCACATACATGGTGGATATAGAGGACCCGGTGACCGGCCGCGGAGAACTCTTCCGACTCCTTGGGACCGGAGGGGACCCGCCGAAAGGCGAATTGGGAACCTGGTCGCCAACGTTCGAAGACAGTGCGACAAAAGGTGCATTCGCCCGGATGCAAGGAATGAGGGAAAGAGTGAAGATCGTGATTGAGGAGGCCTTTAGCAAAAAGGAGTGGATCAAGATGGGGCTACCTCTAAAGAAAAAGAGACAAGARGACGAGGTTCTAGGGGTTATGGTGGCARAGAAGGAGTCGGAAGTCGAACTTGGGGCCCTACCGCCCAAACCAAGGGAAGACCGGAAGGAAACGTCGGAGGTAGTGCTCGAAATCCCAGACTTATTACAACTCGTTAAGGCTATCAGGTACTACAAAGTGGGGGTGGACCCGGCAACGCTTGCCAAATTTGAAGATGAGGTCTGAAAAGGCTATTGTCTGAACGGAAAGGTAGTCAGTCTTCAACCCCGCGTCATGGGGGTAGCAAGGCCGATCCCGACCGTTCATTTTTTAGGAAAACGATCCCAGAAGGAAGTGTGCGAAAGTACAAACCGGTAGGAAAGAAAGTCAAGTTCGTCTCAATCCTAGTGGAAACATGCAGGGAGGAGGCCATGGAAAAGGAGGAAGAAGTCCTGCGGATAATAAGGGAACGGYGAGCAGYGGAAGGGCATCGGATACCCGATGAGGTAGCAGACACCATRAAAATARGGGTAGATGGGTTCCTAACGGCGGAAGAAACTCAGTTGATAAGTAAAGCATGTCAGGAGTTTCATTTAGCCTTTGCCTTCAACGATCACCAGAAAGGCCGATTAGACGCAAAGCTAATTTCCCCCGTTAGGATCCACACGGTGAAACACGAATGCTGGAATGACAAGGGGCCCGCCTACGGGTTCGGAATAGCGGCGGAAGTCACTGAATTGCTTAGAGCCAAGATAGATTCCTTCGTAGCCGAACCCACCGCATCCCCCTACGCGAATAAGTGGTTCGTTTTCTKGAAGCCCAACAAGACGCTCAAATGGATCCAGGACTTGCAGAAGCTGAATGCGGTTACAATCCGAGATGCAGGATCACTCCCACAGGCAGATCTGCTGGCTGAATCTCACGCTGGCCGTAGCATTTACTCCTTGATAGATTTATACTCAGGGTATGACCAACTGCCACTCGA